>PVJH01014269.1:0-57494 GCA_004026705.1 Nesogale talazaci
GCCTGGGGCTGCTGAACTGCAAGGTCAGCAGTTCCAAACCACCAACCACTCTGCAGGAGAAAGGTGAGGCTTTCTACGCCTGTAAAGACTTCCTGCCTGTGAAATGAACAGGAGCAGTTCTGTTCTGCTCTTCAGGGTAGCTACGTGTGTCTTTGTGTTTGTTTTGGCCAAAACACACTAGTCTCTAACCATACCTCCTATTTTCTGACTCACATTGATGTCACTCACTTACTTTCATTTTAATCTGAGCTATTCTCAAGGTCTTTTGCAAATTCTCCACCAGCTGCTCATGGCTTAACTGTCATGTGGCAATGGGTGTACGTGTTTGATGAGGTCTCAGCATTTCTTTTGTTAGATTTAAGCTAAAGGTGCAGATTTTCATGGTCTCCATTTGCAGGCCCAAACGAGTACAGAGTAAACCACTGGGCCCCGCACTTACTTCACTCACATTTGTAAATGTAGATTGTTCTTCCAACAGCGAAAAAGCTGATGTGCTTGGCCTGGAAGGGGAGAAGCCATCAACCGAAGACCAGATGAGAATGAAATGGGAGAGCCTCCACCAGGAGTTCAGTACCAAGCAGAGACTGCTACAGAATGTCCTGGAGCAGGAACAAGAGCCCGTGGTATCCACCATTTGCTGTTTTTTGGTTGTTATTATTACTTTTTTTATATGGATAGATATAAAAGGTGTGAAGCATAGGTTTAGTCCATCCAATTGTATGGTGACTTTGTCTTGAAGCATCATTTATGTATTCATTATTTCTCTTAAGAGACTGTTTCACCTATACCCAAAATACATATTTTTAATGAACATTTATTTGTTTTTGCTTTCTAGATGACTTTTGTTTTTCCTCAAAGGTGATTCCTCCATTGCATAACCTCCCATTTTAAATCTCATATGCCCTGGTCTGTGGAGTGCTATGGGTCAGGGTATGTCTGCAGTCTTACCTGTTTAGTCTGTGGGAACTACTGGTCTCCCCTCTCTGACCAGGCCTGGTGTAGGGGCAGAGAGATGTTGTAAGTGGAAATGAAGAAGGGGCAGAGTGGCAGCTGGCAAAGCAGGGACTCCTGCACCAGACAAGTTAGATTTTCTAGGATTAGCAGAAGGAAGGTGTCTTAAGTGGGATCCTGTGACCCCCTGGCCCCATACCCCCCATGAACCATGTACTTCTTTTTCTTCTGGGAGAGTCTCCAGACTGGTCTCACTCCTGCCCTTCTCAAGCCCGAGCCTTCTGCCTGCAAACTGTTGCAGGAGCCACTGTCCCGCTCTCCTGACCCAGAGGTGACAGTTGGTTCATTGGTCTGTTGGTTGTTTTATTGATGGAGGATATAAAAATGGTACAACGTAGGTTACATGAATCCATGTGTGTGGTGACTTTTAGTCTCAGGGAAAGGAAAACCGAGGCATCATTTGCCATTTTAACTCTCTCCCCCTGAGACGTGAGCAGAGCGGCCCTGCCTCTGTTGTCTTCCCCTCCCCGGTGTGCGGAGGCTGGAAGAGATGGGCAAGAAGCTAGGTGGCCATCAGTTAATTACCAAGACAGGAGGCCCGTCTCCTTGAATGACTGCTTCCTGAGTCCTGAGTGCTTTCAGGAAGCCCTGGTGACATGACACAGTGGTTAAGGCAGTAAAGGTGGTAGTTTGAGCTCACCAGGTGCTCTGTGAGAGAGAGGTGGAAGTGTTTCGTTTCTATCTGGGCTTACGGTCTTGGCCTTGGAAACCCAATGGGGCTGTTCTCTGTCCTACTGGGTTTCTGTGAGTCAGAATCCACTGGGTGGCAGTGGGTTTGCGTTGAATTGGATTGGGTCGCGTCAGGATCCACTTTAGCACAGTGACCCCAGCGCTGACATGGCCTCCTCTTTGCCGTCTGTAATTTAAGGCTGTACAAGGCGAGATAAATCCTCAGGTGCATATGGCTAAGACATAGGGGATCAGGGAGAGCTGAGATTTTTATCTGACCCGAGTTTTACAGACTTTCAAACTGACCAGGTTGTATACCAGATCTCTGAAGGACTGAAAAGGGGCCCCTGGTTTCTTCCAAAGGGCATTTGTAGCTCAGAGTTCTCTCCCCTTGCCTAGTCCTTTACCTGGGAACTCAAGCCTCCATGCAGAATGCAGGACTTGAACTCGGGATAAGGCACTGCTTATTGATCCTTGATGATCCAGCGGTTTCTGTGCTGGCCTTCTGACCACAGGGTCAGGGGTTCAAACCAACCCGGGCTTCCTCAGGAAACACGTGTAAAGTGCTTCAGCCAGGGAAAACCACAGGGGCAGTTCACATAGGATCATTGTGCTTCAGAACAGACAGTATAGCAGGCAGTTTGATTTTGTGTCTCCTACAATCTATCCTAGAAAGCTGTCCTCCACTCACGAGACATTAAGCAACCTTGACAGGCCCCAGGAAGAGAAAATGAAGGTCTCAAAACACCCCTGTGGTAGATAACAGTTTGAGGGAGGGCAGTTTCAAGAGATGTTGACTGGTAGCCATGTCCTGCTGTAGGCAGGAAGGAGCCTGGCAGGCTCAGAGGTAGAGAGTGACCAGCTGAAAGCTCAGAGGTGAAAAAACGGAGATGTGGTGGCAAAGCCCAGGAGCCTGAGCTTAAAATTAGAAACACAGTGGCCAAAACCTTTGAATGTGCGGTCCTATCCGTTTCGTGTTGGGGAGACAGTGCATGTGTCTTCAGGAGTTTCCAAACCAAACCAAATACACGCCCAGGGGAGATCAACAAGATACTGAGCTCAAAGGGCCCAATGCAGGCCTTGTGTTTAAGATGGTGTCTTCTACTGGGAGGGGAGGTTGAGAGAAAGGCTATGAAGGGGTTTTAGACCTTGCCTCATTATGTACTGCTTTTATTTGTCATATCCTGCTGACTCTGATCAGCGTGTTCAGTGCACTGGATGTGATGCTGAAGGAAGATTTTTCCAGAGGAGGTTTCTATGAGGATGAGTTTTTTTCAACATCTACTTCAAGGTGCACTCTCAAATCAAGAACTGGAATCCTGGTCCCCAAAATGCGACACTGCTTACTGCAGCGAGGGGAGGCCAACCCATAGCGACCCCCCTAGGACAGGGTGGGGCTATCTCCCAGTGAATTTATGAGACTGTACTTCTTGATGGAAGTGGAGTCTGGTCTTGCTCCTGCCTTGGAGTGCTTGGTGGTCTCAAACAAGCCGATCTTTCAGATCGTCAGTTTATACCCTTGGGAGCCCTGCTCATCCATAAGCTGTCTCTGTCTGCCTTCAGGTTTATGGCAGGCCAAACCGGCTCCTGTCTGGCCTGCCTCCCTACAAAGCCGAAGGGCAGGCCCAGGACAAGCCCTCCGTCACAACCCTGCTGGATGGACTGAACCAGGCTCTCGAGGAGGTCTCGACCCAGGTAGGGCTGGGCCCCTTGGCATCCAGGTCCTGAGTCATTCCTCTGCTCTTCTGCATGAAGTTCTTCTCCTGGGTGATTAGCACCCACAAAGCACCTCGGAGGCCACACTGTGCCTCACTGATGCATGACATACACGGCTCCCTTGCACTGGAGCCGGGTGGGTCAGCTAGGAGTCGGGGTGCCCTCGCAAACCATTGTTGCTGTTGCCCTTCCCCAGGTTAGATGAACCCACCTCCCTCTGAAGGGCAGGGGACCTGGACACTGGACAACACAAGTGACCTGGGAGCCAGGTGGCCTCCCTCCTGGGCCAGTCTATTCCAGAAGCTGCTTTCGACCAGGCTCTTACCATAAAACGCGCTTTTGGCCTGGTGCCAGGGAACCAGGTTTGGATGGACAGAATCCACTCTGTCTTCCTCGGGCGCTAGCATTCACTACGTCCCCTCAAGCTCTCTCCCGCCCGGTCTCCTAAATTGGCTCCCTGGCGACAGGCTGTCCGAATCACTCACTTTGCACGCACAGGGCTGCCGGACCCTGGCGCATCTTGGTGCCCGGCTCTGGGTCCTCCATGCACGGTGCCTAATTCTCTGTCCTGTTGGCTTTGTTTCCAGGCTGGAGGGGCGAAGAGGCAGAACATTCACTTGGAGCAGAAGCTGTACAACAGAGTCTCGGCCACGTCCACGTGGTTGGACGATGTGGAGGAGCGCTTATTGGTGGCCACGGCCCTGTTACCCGAAGAGACGGAAACGTGCCTCTTGCATCAGGAGGTGAGTTGGTCAGCTGGTGGCTCTGTGGGTGTCTAGCATCGTCAAGTATTCGACATGATGATATTGGATGAAGGATTAGAGAGAGGAGAGAGGGTGAAAGATAGTGACCAAGCCAGAATCTCATGCATTTCTGAGCAGCGTGGTGCACAATGAAATCCCTGACACAGGCGATAGGTACCCCATGATCTTTATCTTGCCGATGGAAGTGGGAGAAAGAGAAATGGGGGGCTTTTTGCAGAGCCTCTGTTGTATGTGATAAATTTCTACCTGTAAAACTCAGGCTACAGTAATTGCTACTGAATTTCTCGATCCTATCTATAAGGCTCTTCTCCCACCCCACCCCTACCAAATGCCTAGTTATTAGTTAATATTCTTGAGAAATCATCTGTCCACAGCCACTTTTTAAAAATTAAATACTTTTATTGGGGTCTCTTACATTTTCTCACAATCCATACACTCATCCATTGTGTCAAGCATATTTGTACATGTGCTGCCATGATGATTTGCATGGATGAAGGATGACAGAGGACTGCCCATGTAAGATATGAGTATAATAATCTATAACTTTTTAAAAGAGGATCTTTCTTTGTAACTATGACATGGCAGTTCTTGTCATTGCTTGGGGTGATGAGGCAGATTGGCCTATGAAGGGAGGCATCTGCCCATGGAAGTGAACTTTTCTCTTTTACCAACCCTAGACCCTGGCTAAAGACATTAAGGAAATGTCTGAAGAAATGGATAAGAACAAGAACTTGTTTTCCCAAGCATTTCCCGAGAATGGGGAAAACCGGGGTGTCATTGAAGACACACTAGGCTGCCTCCGGGGGAGGTTATCTCTGCTGGACTCTGTCGTCAATCAGCGAAGCCACCAGATGAAGGAACGCATGCAGCAAATACTCCATTTCCAGGTAGGGGGGACGGCATCAAGGGTCTCCGAATGCGTCGGAGCATAATCACCAAGTGGCCCTCCTGGAGTGTGCTAAAGGGGGGTTGGCTTTCTCCAAAATGCACAATTAAAAGCAAGAATGTACAGAAAATTAAGGTATATAAATGAAGAAAATGTCCCCCAAAGCCCCACAAAAATTCCCTACCAGATGAACTCAGCAAACTATCAAGGCCTTCAAGAGTTCCAACAGCTCAAACTCCCTCCCCTGGACTTGCTTCCATCTCACGGCAACCCAGTAGGACACAGGCGAACTGCACCTGGGACTGCGAATCTTGGCGGGTCAGACAGCCTCCCCTTTCTTCCTGGGAGTGGCTGGTGAGGTTGAAATGCTGATCTTGTGGTTAGAAACCCCAGACATGACCCACTAGACCCCCGGAGCTCCTGACGCTCAGAACACAAATTAAGGCTATGCTCCATGGAATAGAAGGTTGAGAAACTACCCAATCAAATTAAAGACTCCCTTTAAGGAGCATTAAATTCAAATCCATGGCACAACACAGGTATAACCTCCAGTTTATAATAAACCCATGACCACTGGGTCAGTTCCAACTCAAACTGGCCCAGCCTAGCATTTCTGAGATTCTTTTTTTTTTGGGGGGGGGGGGAGCATCACTGCCCTCTGGTGGTGGGAGTAGGAGGTCTAGCCTTGCTCCTGGAGAGCTGCTGCTGAATTTGAACCTCCAATCAAGTGGGCCGCAGTCCCGCACACAACCATTACACCATTAGGGCACAGCCTGATTTCTGAGATTCTTAATGGGAGCCTCATCTTTTGCCTGTCCAGTTAATGACCACAAAGCCAAATTCACAGCCATGGGATTGCTTTTGACCTATTGACCTTGTAGGACAGAGTAGAACTGCCTTTATGGATTTCCCAAGATTACACCTGCCGACTTGGTGGTTAGCAGCCCACTGTGTAACACACACACACACACACACACACACACACCCCAAACCTTGCACTGCCAGGACTGTTTCAGTTAATAATTATATTGGAGTTGAAAAGCATGCTTTCTAGCAAACATTCTGTAGCTCATGAGATACAGAAAGATTCCTAGAGTACAAACTCGGGAGTCTTTGAAAACACCTGTCTTTGAATGACTTCTGCCTGAGTTACAGTGTCTGGAACCTGGTGGATTAGTGGGTTACTCTGCGGGGTGAAAATGAGACTTTCTGTTCCCAGAAAGATTGACACTTTCAGGAGCCCACTGGTGCAGTTCTGCTCTGTCCTGTCGGACCTGTGAGCATCATTTTACTGTTGATCTCATTCCTAACCCAAAGCCTTCTTTAGAAATGCCTAGGTTTTAGCTGCACGCTTTCAAAAGAAAAACCATGTATATCAGATATATAAAAATGATGTATGCGATTAGGGTCAAGGGTTTAAGATGGAAATTTTGCATATGACAAAGACTATGAAGTGTCAGATCAATGTCTTATTAACCATGAAGTATGTGACTTCCAAGAGGAACATCCAGAGGAATAAATTATCACTCGTTTCTTGTAGTTTAAACTTTAAAAAAAAAAAAGCCCTCACCGCTAGCCAATCCACTGTGACTCATAGCAGTCCCAGGAGCAGAATAACAGTGCTCAGAGAGCTGTCTATCTTAACTGAAGTGTGAGCAGCTTGTGGTTACAAACTGCTAACTTCGTGCTTAGCAGTCCAACATATCCATGTCTTAAAATGACAAGGGAAACTGTTACTGGCCGTTTTGTGTATTTTCTGGATTCCCAGAGAATGCCCCTATGTGTATATTTGTGTTTCATCATCACTGTGTCTTAGTGGACCCCAATTCTGACCTTCCCCTTTACTGCTGTAGGGCCATACAGCCTTGGTGGCTCAGTGGTTTACCTGTTGGGATGCTAGGCATGAGGTGGGTGGTTCAAACCCAGCAGTCCCCTCCACAGGAGAAAGATGAGATGTCTTCCCTCCTAAAGATGTACAGTCATTGGACACCCAGACAAAGATGCTGTACATCAGGAATGACACAAATGGGGGCTGGTTGACTGTATCATCTCAGCTGCTCAGCATTTGGGAGACTTGCTTTACTCAACTCTTAAATTGTGCCTCTGCTAATGACCACAGAGGGGATTGTCGGCAGGGAACCAATTAAATAGTGCTCAGTCGGCACTCAGCAAGCTGTGTTTAGATTATAATTGTTGCTAACATTCTAACAGTACACAGGAGCTGAAACTAATCAGAAGGCCATATGCCTTCTCCAAAATTATTCACCCAGCGTAAACGAGCATCTAGGTTTGAGTCAAAGATGATTTTTGCCTCTCATGTAATTAAGATGTTGGAATTGGGGGGAGGTGAGGAAAGGTATTCAAGGTATATTGTAAAGTAAGTGTCACTAGAAGAAGATCTGTTGATGGTCTGGCTATGGGAATGAAGGGGAGGGAACAGCTGAGAATTCTTACCGGAGTGTTGACTGAGAGAAAAGACTGATGGAGAACAGGGCCATGAGCCAAGGGGCAAAACTCGGTCCATGCCAGTAGCACTGATGGATGGACAAGACTGGGAAGCACTATGAAGTAGAATTAAGAGGCAGCGGTAGAACTTCTCAGTAGACATTAGCATATGGAAAACTATGGCTGAAATCTGGAGTGGAGATTTGCATACATATCTGTCTGATTGTATAATAGTATAGTGAAGAGGGAAGTATGTACCACTTGATGTCAGATAAGCCAGCAAGGCTTATTTGTATATTATTTCTTGATGCAAGAACCTTTTACACAAGTTTGTTCACACAGTAAGTCTAGCATCATCCAATACCTTATAGAAACCCGTCTCATTCCATTCACATGTACCTTGTCTAAAATCATGCTGCCGAGTTATAACTGCATGCTACTGTGTCCATCCTCAATGACACGGGTTCAAAGCATGCATAATAGTATCACTCAGAGGCAGGCTTACCTTGTGTGAATCACATCTGCTTTGTGAAAGGTCTTTGACACATTTTTTTTAATAAGGGAGAGGTTTATATACAAGAAGAATGGAACATTGAGAAAGCATCCTAATCCAGCCCTGTCCAAGTCCATAAGTCCGATATTAGCCCATATATCTGATACCAATCTATAAAATCTCCTTCTGACTCATGAAGCACATGCAATGACACCAGGACAATCACAGGCCAGTGGGTGCAGAGTCTTGTGTATCCAGCGGCAGTAGAAACATCCCGGCACTGGCAGGGGTCTCCCCATGGCTCCTTGTTTCCAGGACTCAGGGTCCATCAGCAGTCTCCATTGGCGGTAGAAGCATCTCAGCACTGGCAGGGGTCTCTCTCTGGCTTTTCCAGCTTCAGAGGTCTGGTTTCATCAGAGTTAGCCCACATGACTTCTCTTCTGGCTCCTCCAGTTCCTAGGACTCAGAGTCTATGCTGTCATTTTGTCTTGTCAGTTGAGCGTCTCAAGTCTTTGACACTTGTAAATGTCCTCATTGATTATATATAACCAGTCACACTGAAGTGCAAACGAAGCATGAGTACTTTGACCCTTTGTGGCGGGGTCTAAGAGAAGAGCATGAAAACATGCGCTTCTTTGTTGAATCCTAGTCTCTAGTTTCCTGGTCCCAGCAAGTTCCCTACTTGTTGGTGGCCAGCTCACGAACAAAAACTGACATTTGAAAATGTTTGTGTTCCAGTTTCATTGAGAGAAAGAGTTCCAATGCTAACAACAGTAAAGGTCAAGGCACAAGCGGTTTTCTTTGAGTTTGCACCAGACCCCTGGTATGCTCTGGATGCTCTGGTTTCTGAAGAACTTTCCAAAAGCATTCTCCTTTGCCAGACTCCTAACATTAGTCTATTCCCCAAAGACAAACTGGAAGAAGGCAAAGACGTTATGTAGCTGTATATTGTTGATAACCATGCGTCCATGCTGACTCACAGCTCAACAAGTAATCACTATGCTTGGTCGGCAATTCGAAACCACAGATGAAGACTAGGCTTTCTAGTCCCATGAACAATTTAGTCTTAAAACCCGTCGGTGGAGGTGGGAGGTCACTATGAGTCCGCATGAGCATCATGGTGGTGAGGTTTTGTGTTCTATTTTTGTATTTTTATATTCTAGAAATGAAGCCACCAAACAAGTTAAGCATGAAAGAATCTTTTTTATTTAAGTTCTTCTAGTTGTAGGCTTCATCCCAACTACATTTCCTAGATGGGCACTTTCGTGTTTTTTAAGCTATCCAAATAGTGGAAAATGAAAACATCCTTTGATAAACAAATGAGGCAGCTTGCCTGAGTGAAAACATGGCACTTTCTCGAGACCAATTTTGCACATGGGTAGGACCCTGTTTCTTTCATGCACTATCAGGAATTCGATCTACCCTGATGAGAACGTGGTAAGGATGGCACGGGGGGCGGGCAGAGTTTCATTCTGTTGTGCACAGGGTGACTGTGGGTTTAGGGCCCACCTGCGAATACCTGAGCATGATGAGAGAAGAATGTGGTGGTATCTCCGTGATGTGCGCCCTGATGCCATCCTTGTGCATCTGTGAGTCGATCCCGATGCATAGTGACCTCATCTGACAGAGGAGAAGAGCATCTTCCAGCTTTCTAGAGTAGGGTCTCTGTAGGAACAGCCCCACAAGTCTTTTCTCTGGTTGAATAACTTGTGGCTTTGAACACCCAACCTTTTGGTTAGCAGCCACTGTGTCTTTAATGTCTTAATGCATCCCAAGCAGAGAGATTTTAAGAAAATATCCAGCGGCCCACTGGGTTGGAGGTTCAAATCCAGCAGCAAGGCTGGGCCTCCTACTCCCACCACCAGAGAGCAGTGACCCCCCCCCACACCAAACAGAAACAACAAAAAAACAAAGCAAGAAAATAATCAGCATCCATGTGATTTTTAGCCCCTTAAAAGTCTTTGATGTAGTGACTTATATAGAAGTCATTCCCTGCTGGACTTTCTTTTTGGGTAGTCGCTACC
This sequence comes from Nesogale talazaci, assembly GCA_004026705.1. NCBI lineage: Eukaryota > Metazoa > Chordata > Mammalia > Afrosoricida > Tenrecidae > Nesogale > Nesogale talazaci. The sequence goes on from PVJH01014269.1 coordinate 10,009, forward strand.
CAGAATCAGTGTGAGTTGACTCGGTGGCACTGCATTTGCTTGGTGTGGTTTTAAGAAACTTAAAGGCCAGCATTCTAGTCTCTCCAGTAAGACATCCTTCATTCAGAAAACAGGCTATTACACTGCAGAGGAGATACACAGGAAATGGACACATAGAGTTTTCTTTTCTTGCCCAGCCTCTACTAGTTGTAATTATCAACTCATTTGGATTAGCTGAACCACCGCACAGGAAAGGTCTTTAAATTTCCACCAACACAGATGACAGCGTTCTATCAGTTCCAACGACCCACGGAACATAGGTCAATCATAAAGTAATTATGTGCGGGGTTGCTAACCACTGTAAGATGAACCATTCTAAACCACCAGCTGTTCTGTCGGCGGTAAAAAGAGGTTTTCTGCTCCAGAAGAGAGTTACAGTCTTAGAAATCTACAGGATCCGGATGAGTCAGAATCAATTTGATAGCAGTGAGATTTTTTTTTTGCTTAAATTCAAATTTTGTGTTTCTGGCATTATTATATTTTTCCAGTGCTGGCATCCCTGTTCTCTCTTTTGTCTTCGATTTGGCTATAAATTGACTTGGGCTTTGGTCCATGGAGGGTATCACCTATTCAGATTCTCATCTATTCTCTAATTCTCATACTCAGAATTCTATTTCATTGTGATTTCTATTTGGATGCAGAACTCGCTCTGTTTTGTTTTGAGTCTTGCACTTAATGTTATCAGGCTTTCTGCTCATCCTCCATCTTGATAAAAAAGAACTTTAGCACTTGGTTATGTGTGTTCTTATATCCGACCAGCCTTCAGTGATGTGCACCTCAACTTCTGATAATACTCAATGCATAAGCTGAAAATACATACCAGCACAGGTGCATGAAGTAGAGCTCATTGGTATATATATATAATATATACATAACACATATACATATAAATTATTTCCTGAGACTTCCGAAAAACATTCCCATATTTTAGAATGCACATTTTCCTCTTGTTCATTATTCTCTTAGTTGGATCCTAACATCCTGATAGCTGCTTCCTTTTTCCCCCCATAAAACTTGATCTCAGCGTACATTTGGGCATTTTAATGAGTCATATTTTGCACAACAGATTTAACCAAAATCTTTTTGAACCACCCCTTGATGTAAGGTTTTAGTCACCATGGGTAATATTTCATTCATAAGTGTCTGAGATAGCATTTTATAAGCTTATACAACTTTATTGAAAATAAGAGAAGGAAGGCGAGATGGGAGAAAGATAAAAAGAATCATATGCTTAGGATGAATTATCGATTTTCTCACATCAGAATCATGCCTATAGGTGTTTTCTTTGGTGACAGAGCATCAGCAGCATATTATTTATTTTGCACCGTTTCGACTGTTTGCACGTACATTAGCAAGATGATTCATAGGCTCGGTTCTGGTCTTTATTTGTGTTCTACGATGCCATTCAGATTAGGTTGTGTGATAATTATAACTCTTTGGAGTTTCCGGTTGTCCATGCTAAGCCTGCCTATTGCTTCCCTCCACAGAATGATCTGAAGGTCCTGTGTACATCACTGGCTGACAGCAAATACATCATCCTTCAGAAACTGGCCAACGTGTTTGAACAGCCCATAGCAGAGCAGATAGAGGTATTTACAGCAGCCTTTTCCTGGACATGGAAAAAGCAAATACTTATTGGAGCTCCGTTTTTTTTTGTTTTTTTTTTTTGGTTTGGGCCATGTGTTTAAATCCTGGATCTTTGAGTAGCTGGTGGGTTGGCATCGAGTCTCTCATTGTCTCCTAAGAGCACTAAGCTATGGGAACGAGGGACAGACGCCTTCTCCAGGTGAGATTATGCTGTCTGTCCAGCAGTCAGGCTGTCTGGGGGAGGTGGAAATGAAGCGCTGTGCACACTCAGCTGGGATGTTTGCCTGCAACAGGCGTCGGATCCGATAAGGCTACAGAGAGCTGAGTGAACTGGACAGAAAGAATACACAACCTGGGAAGAAGAAAGCCCCAGTAAGACTAGCAAGAACAAAGATGTGAACTTGAGAAAAGCCAGAGAGAAGATCCTTGCATGGAGAAAACCAAGAAACTCGGCTTAATTGCACTCAAAATGAATGAAGGTCTTCAAGGGAAATATGGCCTACGAGTGAGTGCCTTGCGCAGCCACAGAAAGCTAGGACTTGTGTTGATGTCTCACCCACCTGATGTCAAACTGAGATCTGAATAGCAAGCACTGAGGATGTCTTCCCTGGGGTCTCTAATGGGAAATACAGACTTTAGATGATCACAAAGAACCATTGTATTTATGAGTGGCCGTGAGGACTAAAGTTAATGCCACAGATCAGGATATCAAGGATTCGATTATTTCTTGGAATAAACTGAAAGTAAATAATGATTGTGCTAATTCCATACTCAGGCCCATCAGACCTCAGCACCCTTTGGATCCCTGGAACAGACAAATTTGCTTCTCGTCCCAGTGTAACCATGCAGACATCACTCTCAGAATTTACACTCAAACTGAGCCCATTCCTCTCCCCCACCCCCACCCCACGCCCCACCCCTGGTACTTGTTTAAATGGATTCCAAACTGAATTGCCACTCACAGCCTCCTTGACAACTCTCTTCCTTCGGTGCTTCTGGTCTTTTTAAAATTAAATGCTCCGGTATCAGATTGGTAGGTGAAAGGTGTCTATTTAACCGAATGCGTATTTTTGAGATTGTCATTTCACTTGCTTCGTAAAAGGGGCCCTCATTTCTGCAAAAATGTAAAAAAAAAACATTGCATCATGATGAGACGGAATCCATTGAACAGCAACTAAGAACAAGCACAGAAGAAATCATGCCTGTGATGCTTCCCATTCATTATCTCTTGAGTCATCTCCTCCAAGCTAGACCAGCTCATTGTCCATGAGCCTGACACACAGCCATCTTTCTGGACTCCTGCTTTACCATCGTTCTGAGCATTTCTTCTACTCCTTCCAGGGTGGACTCACCAATTACTTGAGCCCCACGTCTTTCTATTTACTGGACTCTGTCTTTATTTTGCTAAAACGCATTCTTACTGATAAAAGCATGGTGACATCATGGTTCTGTGTTGGGCTGTGACTCACAAGGTCATGAGTTGGAAACCATCAGGGACTACCAGGGAGAGAGATGGGCTTTTTGAAGAGCCACCTACAGTCTTGGAGACTCACAGGGAGGTTTGGACCCTGCAGGGTCTCTCAGAGTTGGCCTAGACTCAATGGCAGTGAGAACACATCTGACGATGTTCTTCAGTTATGCTACATTTTTTTTTTGATAGCTTGGTTAAAAATAAAATTCTTGATTGGAACTAAATTCCTCTTAAGGGTTTTAAGATGCTTGTTCTATTGTTCATCAGATACTAGTGTTGTTTTAAAGAATTGAAAACCTCTCTAGTTCCCAATAGCTTCCGTCTTCTGAAATTTTGCAGGAATATGCCTAGGGAGGGGAAGTTTTCTCTTGGACTGAGAGTGCAGTGGGCCATTCCCTTTTGGCAGCACATCTTCCCTTTCTGAGAAATGTCTGATGATTTATTTCATACTTTCTATCCATCTATTTTATTTCTCTCTCTTTCTGCGGTCCCTTTAGTCAGCTATTGAAGAGTTTGGGCTTGTTCTTTGCTTTTATTATTCAGAAACCATTTCCTTGTTGTCTATTTTCAACTTTCTGGGAGATTGCCTCCATTTCGGCTTCATACCCTTCTCCTGGGGTTTCCATAGCTGCTTTCTTCTCTAACTTCCTGAGCTGTTTTTTTTTCTTCTACTCAACCTCCCTTTACCCCAACTTCTCTGTAACCATCACAGTCTGCTTTGCTTGGTATGAAAACCATTTTTCTTGACTTTACCTTTTATAATAATGAGCTCACACAGTACTTGCCTTTAAGCATAATATCTCCTCAATTTTTAAGCATAATATCTCCTCATAATATCTCCTCCACCTTAGTATGAGGTGTTTGACGGTTTCATCATGGTTCTTGAGGGATGGTATTACATTGTATGCATTAACTGGCATTTATTTATCCATTTCTCCACCAACAGACATTTTGCTTGTTTCTGTCTTTCCCTGTGCTCCTCTGCATTCTCTGATTATATATATCCTTATTGTATTTTCAGTGGGGGCATTATGTTTTATAAATTTCTTGGAAGGACTTCCATGACAATTTTTGTCAAAGTTTTATTTTTCCTGCAGAATTTTCCCACCAAGCTGCTTTAGTTTATTTTCTTATTGTGGCCTCTAGCTTCTACTTGAGAAGTTTTTCTCAGCTATTTGGGGATGCATTGTTGTGTACACACGTTTAAGCCTGGGGACTAACAAAAATCGCACAATGGGAATTGTGTGTAGATAAGGCTCGACAACTTTGCTCTTTGTTGAAGGTAGCTTTCTCTGGGGCACTGCTTGGCAAATCCCTGTATCAACTGTTTGTCTGTGTGGAGAGGAGAACCTGGCATTCAGCACTCAGTAACATCCATCATCTTATCTTCTGTTTTTAGTAAAGTCCTCAAGCCCAGAATCATGTCTGGTACCATTCAAACCTAGATTCTATTTTATCTTCTCCAGAAAATGAACTTCCTAATTTTTCCCAGGGAAGGAAAGAGAAAATGTGGGGTAAGCAAAGGTGCCCAGAGACTGAACTGCTCTCTAAACAGCCCTGTTGTCTCAGTTCCATCCCACTTCTTCCAGTGCTTCAAGGTCCCTCTTGATCTTAAATTGGGGTGTAGATGCCTGGCAAATGTTCTTAGCTAAATCAATGCTCATGTCTCCTGATTTCCAGTTTCCAAAACGTTGTTGCTGTTGCTTTCTTTCCATTTTCTTGTCCTTGCAGATTTATTGGGGTTAGGGGAGAGGGGAGTACATGCAAAACTGAAAACTCTGAGCTGTGGTTGGAGTGGGGTTTCAGGAGAAAGGAAATTAGATGCATATGTTTCTTTGGCCATCTGGAGCCCTTATTCTTTTCATCCTTCAAGGGCTACTGAGGTCACACCTCTTCCAAAAGCCTGTTTAGACTGTTCTAGTATCGCCGGTATCCTAGTATCAGACTTCTTGAACAGGAATAGTTTCTAGCTCCAAAAAGCTCAGGCTTAATTGTTGTTCTGTCTTCCTGTGTTCTCCATGGCTTCCTAGCCCCACCACACTGTAAGCCCCCTGAGGATCAGAAAAAGATCTGGTTCTGTTTCTACAAACCACATACTGGGAAGAGCAAGGCTTCGCTCCCGCTGCCATCCTCATACTTGGGGACTGACTGATTTTTCACTTCCCAACAATGAGTAAGCAGTTCCTAACATACACTGTCATGTATGTCTCTGTTGCCTTGCAGAATCTCTCTCAAAAGACATCTTCATCATAAAAAAAGGATAAAAAAATCAGGGTACAGCCCTCCCCAAAACCTCAGGCAAATCACTTTCCCTAACTATTTCTTCTGCAAGGCTTCATTTTCCGATGTTTCAACCCATGAGTTTGCCTGCGTGTCTACAAAAGGTAGCCTCTCTTGTGTTCTTAACTATGTCACAGCTGATCTGCAGCATGATAAGAGGCTTTGCTGCTTTTCTACATAACAGGTGGCCATGGCTGTCATGTTTCGTTTAAGTGGTTCTGCGTTTATATATCGAACCTGTCTTAGAGAGAGAGGAACAAATGACATTAAAAACACCTTGGATGTCGTCTTTTCAATTGTTCCCGAGAGTTTTAATTCAATGTTTTGAATGTTACCTAGGCGATACAACAGGCCGAAGATGGGTTAAAGGAATTGGATGCAGGAATCATTGAATTAAAAAGGCGTGGAGACAAGCTACAGATTGAGCATCCTTTTATGCAAGAACTTTCTAAACTCCAGGTACCATTTTCGACTAACGGTGTGTGGCTTACATGCTTTATCCTAACTTGCAATCAAGAAGAAATCGTTTGCTCTATTTTCTTGGTGTTGTCTGTAAAATTCATGTCCCTTCACCTCTAACCTTTCTTTCAAGTGTCCCTGAGAAAAGTTCCCAAAACTCTCACCGTATTGAGCACCATCCAATGAATTCTGTTTTTATGCTTCTAAGATTCACATTCTTTTCGTGATATTCCTTTTATTATTATTCTGATGGCTTAGCAAGGTGTATAGGGACACACATATACACAGACACACCAGATTTCCTCTGCACAAGCTTACTGCATATATAAAATATGCATATATTGAAATATGGAAAGAAATATGAGCCCAGGATTCTAAGTCCCATAGGTCATTTGTAATTGGCCTTCTCACCTACAAATTGGAGCATGGAACATACCCAGATGCTCACCGGAAGAGATAACTCTATAAAGTATACACCATGCTTCAAGACAAAATTTATTAGAAATAAATATTTCACAGTATATAATTACAGATTGTATTGTGATGAATCATGCTACTTTAATTATGTTCAGTCTGTAATAAGGAGAACACATTCTGATATATATATGATGATCCATAAGAGTAGCAAAAGGACAGTTATGAAGTAGCAACAAAAATAATTTTACGATTTGGGGGGGGGGATCACCACAACATGAGGAACTATATGAAAAGGTCACAGCATTAGGAAGGTTGAGATCCACTCTTCTAGAGGGTAATACATAGGGTCACCATGAATTGAGAGTGGACTTGTTGCCCATAGACAATGACAACATGAATCCAGTATAGAACCCTATGAGCTCCCTTGCGAGAAAATAAAGTGATTTCCATAAACAAATAGCCTTTCCTTTTTACCCTGTCATTTTTCCATCTCACATTTCATAGTGCAGTGAGGCCACGCTGCCCCCAGTCTGTACCTGTTTTTAATCGTCTTCCAGCAGCACTTAAGCTTAAAGTGTTGGACTCAGACATCACAGCTGCAAACAGGCATTAAAGTTGAACTTTTCCAGATTTTTCTGCTTTTGGCCCGCTGTGCGCTCAATATGTTACCTTAACCAAGTCCATATGCTTCCCATAAACACTGTGCTTCATGAAACATCATCTCCTAAAATGTCTTTCCCATTTAAAGAGTTATTTACACCACCACATTTGGCCAAAGCAGGGCCTTTTGCAGCCTGGGATTCTCTTTTGGCTCCCATTCAACTGCTTGGTTTCTCTAGCTCCTTTTTGGACTAATCGTCCAAGATCAGATTATTACGCAGCAGATGAAGCTATAGAGATGCTCTAGCCTATCACGGTGAAATTATGTAAGCTTTGACAGCATTATAAAATCTCGGGTGGTGTATATGAGACTGCCTTTGGCCACATGCGTCATTTTTCAACATTATGACCCCACACACTCACCATCAATTATCCACACTCTGAGTCAGACTGTGGTTGGATCCACCCTTTGTGCCAATTTGAGGCAAGGTTTCTGCGCCTCTTTTGCAATCCTTGAATATCAAATTTATTTTTTAGAGGCAAGTTTTTGAAGTTCAGACTCCAAGATGCGTGGGTTATCAGAGAGCCTCAAGGGCGATGCCTTTGGTTTGGCTGCGGGCTTGGCCAGTCACTTGCTGCAAGAGAGGAGGCTGAGCCCGAGCTGGAAGTGAGCGAGTGTCGCTGTTGTTATCCCCAGGACATGTACGATGAACTAATGGTGACCATTGGCTCCCGGCGGAGTGGGCTGAACCAGAACCTTGCCCTCAAAAGCCAATATGAGAGGGCCTTGCAGGACCTGGCCGACCTGCTCGAAACCGGACGAGAGAAAATGGCGGGAGACCAGAAAGTCATTGTGTCTTCCAAAGAGGAAGTCCAACAACTGCTTGACAAGCATAAGGTAAAAAAAAAAAAAAGAATGAAAGACTAAAAACCCAAGAGAATAAAAAGATGTAAGTTTGTGAATCTAGACCAACACGCTTCCAATATATTACAAGCTCCCAGTCCTAGTATGTATTTCACAAAGTTCTTGATTCTTTATCTTTTCTGAACTCTCATGTGCTCATGTTACGTTTAAAAATGGCCATCAAAGGTATCTTCAAATGCACCAGACAGTAGCCCAGAGGCATCGCTGGAGGATCTGCCCTATCGTTTTGCACATTAAAAAAGAAAGTCAAGCTTACCCATCAGTCTCAGTGCTGCTCCTCACGACCATTGCCATTGCGTTGTTAGGTGCCGTTGAGTGAGTCCCAGCTCGCAGGGACTCGACACACAGCGGGATGAAACAACTGCCCAGTGCCACACTCTCCTTGCAATTGTAATGACCTCTGCGCTCCTGATTGTACCCACTGTGCCAGTCCATCTCCTCGAGGGCCTTCCTCTTTGTCATGCCTCTCCACTGGGCACCAAGGACAGTGTCCTTCTCCAGGAACTGGTCTCTCCTAACAGCTTGCCCAGAATATGTAAGACCAAGTCTTATCATTCCTTGCCTCTAAGCACCACTCTAGCTCTCCTTCTTCCTACGTACTCACGATTGCCCTTTGGGCAGTCTCTGGAACTTTCAATACCCCTTGCTGGCGCCGTAAGCCAGGTTGTTAACCTACAAAAGCTACAGTCAGAGTATGGCTCAGTGGTTTGGACAGAAAAAAATCACTCTCTATTCTTAAATCTAGTTTCATTGTTTCCACTTATGCATGTTGGCACAGATCTGTTCATGTGGTGCTAGTTCTTCTTAGTACCTTTATTTGGTCCAACCAGAAACTGCCCCTCCTCTCTGGGCTCAGTCGGACCCCAACCTGTGGCTTGTACCATCAGTTCTTCTGACCTGTCCACCTTACTCTCTTGCAGTGGTTGTAGGCACTGGTTTCTCCTTGCGCAGAATCTCTTACTGCCTAATTGTCCTGGGAAAGCCTTCTGCTGCTGAGGCCAAACCCAGGTCCAACACCATTCCTTTGTGAGGACATGCCAGCTTATCACACAAACAATAACTCTCATATTATTAGCACCAATTCTGGAAAGCACAGTCTTGCCTCCAGAGACCTAATCGCCCAGACTGTGGGAAGTTTTTGGAGGGAAACTTTTAAAAACCTTTTGGGTTCTAGATGGGTAATATATTCTACCATGGTGTGGATCTCTGGTGGCTCTGAAGGGTGGATTTCTTTTTCAATTATGCTTTATTCTGTCACCACCACCTTCCACCCCCAAGACTTGGGTCCAAAATTTTATGATTTAGAAAAGCCTTATCATTTGGCTTTTCTCATGTTGCTTTCCAGTTCACAGCTGTTTTTTCTCACATCTTTGAGCGTAGCAATAAAAGATCCTTCTGAGTTATTCCAGCAGGAAAGAAGAACCAGGAAAGGCGGAGACTGGCATTGAGGAGATGCGGTGTTGGACCGGGAAACCCTGTGGGCCCCTCAGTGGTTAGAGGGCGTGTCTCAGCCTGGGGTGAATGTTAGGCTAGAGGACCACCATGGTCTCTTCCACCCTGAAGGTCCTATGCTATGATGACCTTCAGACCATTTTCAGAGAGACCTGCTCTGTAGTTGAGATCACAGATAGAACCGCATAAAGACCAGCCTAGCAACTAGCTGTTGAGTCAACTCTAGCACAAGGTGACCCATGGGTGATGGAGTAGAGTTGGGCTCAAAAGGGATTTCAGGGGTGGATTTTGCAGAGATACATCTCGAGACCTGTCTTCCAAAGACTCTCGGGCTAGACTTGAATCCTTGACCTTCTGGTTAGCAGCTGTGTGTTAACTACTTGGACCAACCATAGCCACACTCAACCAGGCAACCAACCAAGCAACTAAAAATATGGCCTTTGAGTTGATTCTGACCGTCTTGATTATCAAGGGCCATAGAACTGCCCCCCGGGGTTTCCAAAGCTGTAATTTTTGCCAAAGGAACCCTAGTAACACTGTGGTTAAAGCATCCAGCTATTAACTGAAAGTTCACTGGTTCAACTCATAAGCCACCCTGTGGAAGAATGAAGTGACATCAGCGCTGTAAGGATTCTAGCCTTGGAAGCCCTCTGGGGCCAGTTCTCTTATCCTCTAGGGTTACTGTCAGCCAGAATGGATTCAGAGACCATGGATGTGAGGCTTGATGGACACCAACTGGCACATATTTTCTTAAGACACTTCTGGTGACTTTGAACCATGACTTTTCTGTTAGTAGCTGAGTGCCTGATTGCTGTGTCACCAGGGATCCTTTCCCAGCCTTTGGTCTAGGTCCAAAGCCATTTCTGCTGGTAGTAGCTGTTTGACTGTAGGCAGCCCACAGAAGCTGGGTAGCTCCACACCCTCACCCTAAGATGAGAAATAGAAGTCCTCCCCAGACACGCTTGCTCTGAGGATTTAGGGAGTTGATCAACCGGTCAATTGAGCAGCGAGTGCTGAGCAAATAGTTAGCACACAGTTAACCCTGCTAGGATGAATCCCCGAACCTCTAGCTCTGTGGGTGCTGCTGGGGACAGGAAATGGGCTAGGCACTGCCCCTATCCTCTAGAGCTTTTGGTATGTGAAAAGTGACATTTCAGGCACATGTGCAGAGTCAGGCAAGGACTGGTGCTTGGTGGTGGGTGGGCCTAATGGGACGAAGATGACAGACCATGTCATGTTGATGATCTGGGAAAAGTTGTGCTTGGCAGTGAGTGACTGGCACAAGGAAAGACCGTCCAGTTCAGGAGCAGGGTGCAGGCTCGCCCTAGGGAATGTACTAAATGAGGGCATCCCAGAAAAAACAGAGGAGCAGGGGCTGAGGGGGAGGCCACAGGAGCTGAGTTTTTTGAGGGACATGTGGTCAAGTTTGTGGGGTGTGGCTTATGAGGGCTGGAACCATGAAGCAGGCCAGGAGGCTGGAGGCCAGCAGCAGGGTTTTCAGAGGCAGAAAACAGATGGAGAGTTGTGTTTTTCATTGTGTGTGTGTGTGTGTGTGTGTGTGAGAGAGAGAGAGAGACAGACAGACAGACAGAGATGGTGTGTGTGTGTAAGGGGGAGGGGGGCGGCGCGGTAGGCTCAGCAGAAGACAGGACTCCCTTCTCTGCAGGAAGCAATGAGTCCCTGGAGGGAGGTGGGGGCTGAGCAGAAGCCCAAAGCACTGTCATGCCTGTCTGATGGGATTCGGTCAGCAGGTACAGCAGGCTTGATCCATGAGTCTCTGACATCCTTCTCCCTGAAACATTGCAGGAATACTTCCAGGGCCTGGAAGCTCACATGATCCTGACTGAAACCCTCTTCCGGAAGATCATCAGTTTTGCAGGCCTAAGGGACACGGAATTCCACACGGAAGTGATGGCGCAGGCTTGTTTGGTCCTGAAACAGGCCCACAAGAGGGGTGTGGAACTGGAGTACATCCTAGAGGTGAGGCTGTTGTGGCGGCACCTTCCCTCCTGCCGAAGGGACCACGATGACGAGTCAGGGACACGAATGCTGTCTTCTTCCTGTCACCTTGGAGCTGGCTGTGCTCCCGGATTCAGCTCTTAGCGTCTCCCGTGGTTCTCCTGCCTACTTCTTCCATAGTTCATACTGCTGTCTGGCCCAGTATCTGCTGTCAAGGGCTTGGTGATTTTGAATTGGTTCATCAGACAGATAGCCTAATGGAGAGCACTAGCAGAATGCAAAGATATCCCCAGCTCTGTTCAGAAGGCCCTTGGACTAAGACCTATGCCTAGAGTCCCCAAGGCAGGGGCCAGCTCTCTGAGTTCCAGACTTTGGACTTTGCAAGCTGAACGTAAAGGATCTCTGTAATGGATCTCTGGACTAGGGGTGGAAACATCTGAATGAGCCATCTGCCTGGATCACACCTTGGGAGTGGCCGTTCAGGCTCAGCCTGGCTGGTCATGACAGACGATGGTGAACATCCAGTCACTCTCCTGCGAGCATTTACATGCTCAGCATTTAACCAGCTGCCGCTACTTGACCACACACTATTATTGTTGAGCAGATTCTGCCCCATAGCGACCCCCTGTCCACAACTGAGCGAACACTGCCTGGCCCTGTGCCATCCTCACAGTGGTTCCGATGACTCAGCTCATTGTTGCAGCCACTTTGGGGGTAGGGGGGGGCGGGAGCATCTCATTGAGGACCTTCTTTACTGTCTCTCCATGTTACCAAGCCTGAAGTCCTGTTCCAGGCACTGGTTGTTCCTGACAACACGTCCCAAGTATGTAAAATGAAGTCCCCACGTCTTTGCCTCCAAGGAGCCCCCCACCTGACCTTCTTCCAAGATCTCTCTGTCCTTGTAGCAGTCTGTGGTTCTTCAAGGTTCTTCACCAGCGCCACCATTCGAATGCATCAGTTCTCCTTTGGTCTCCTGTATTCGATCCCACTTTCACATGTGCATGCGTGCACTGCATAAACGAACAAAAACACACCGCACTCACTGCCCTGAAGCTGGTTCCAACACTCCAGGACCCCGTAGGAGAGAGTAGAAGTACTCCACAGAGTCTCCCAGACTGGATTGTGGCTGGTTTTGGTTAGCAGCCTTTCCAGGAAGCAGCCCTGTGTTGAACCCACTGTGCCACCACTCTGTGGACTGCAAACAAGGCTCCGGAAACCCAAAATTGATGTGCCCTGACTGTCCTTAGAAGCCCGTGCTGTCGAATGGGGCACCAGGCAGAGCCCACTGACTCATCACACTATCCGGTAGGGTAGCTGTTAGACATGAGGGGTTGCCCATCGTGAGATCCAGAGGTGATGTCATCTGAAACCAAGGCCCCAGGCCCATCCTCGAGAGCAGGGTTGGGTCTAGATGTTGCCCACGGCCTGCATTTGTAAATGGACTATTTCTGGAGCAGAGGGAAGTTTGTCTGTTCCGTTGCACTGTGTGACTGTGTTCCCACTAAAGTGGAAGCGCCTGGGGGTGGGTCAGTAGTGACCCCAAGGCTGAAAATAACACCTAGATCAGTGATCGGCAGGCAAACTGTGACTCTCGAGCCATCGGCGGCTCTTCCAGTGTGAATGTGCAGCTCTGAGGTAATATGGAAAGCATTTGAAGGTTATTATTTCAAGTCACGGTGATTTATTTTGTTTGGAAAAACATCTTTAAGGCTCTTGAGTGATTTTAAAAGTGTTAGGAAGGGCAGGATTGGCCCTACAATCTCAAGAGGTTGCCGACTCCTGACCCAGGGGAATAATGGAGGAAATCTGTGGGGCTCTGCTCAGAGTCAGAACTGCCTGGAGTCCCAGCTTCACCCCAAGTAGAAGGGCAGAGGAGGGATTTCCTGAGGCTCTTTAAAAGTCCGTGACAGCTTCAGGCGTCACGGATAGAGCTGTCGCTGCCCGCCCCCAGGAACTGGTCCTGCGTTCTCATTCTTGATTTCCACAAGCATTTCCGGGATCACAATCTCTCTCTCTTGCACCTTGTTCCCCATTCCCTATGACCAGCCTTACCCAGACTGCCTAGAGGTCATAATTACACTCGGGTAGAGATCGCATTCCCGGGACCAACAGCAGCCCAGCTAACTCACCACCAAGCTTCCTCAGACATGGCATTCCCCATAGGGCTGTCATTTTGAAGATAGTTTTATCCACAATACTTGAAAGCTTTGTCAGAGCAGGTAACTTTCCTTGATATGCCAGCACCCTGGCTTGATCGTTGGTATGTAAATTCAGGCATCTGTCTTTTAATCCCCTGTGTTGTCACTGCAACCCTCTGGTTTGGAGGTGTGCGGCAGAGCCTAAGTTTCTTGCTTAGGCATGTGATGAAGCTCTGTGTGGCAGAGGTAGAAACGAAAGTCATGTGCAAAGACATCTCATCCTCTGACTGGGGCCTTGTAGCTCATCTTCCACCATTGGCTTCCTAGACCTGGACCCGGCTGGAGGAGGACCATCAGGAGCTCAGCAGACAGCTCGAGCTGGTGGAGAACAGCATCCCGAGCGTGGGTTTGGTGGAGGAGAGCGAGGATCGGCTCATCGACCGGATCACACTCTACCAGGTCAGCCCATGACGACAACGAGGCATCCTGGTATCCCTGTTGCTCTCTCTCCCCATGGAACTTTCTGATTGTCTCTTCACGGCGTCAAACCCAGCTCCCGATGAAGTATTGCATTGCGTGCTTTGATTTTTTTGGAGTGGTTAGTAATGGAATTCACAAATGAGGAAAGACGCGGAGAGTCTGCTGCGTGGAGCTCCCTCCCACCAGAGGCTCCGCTTATGCTTCTAATTGAAACTGAGAGCTCCTTCTGAAAAAGGGGCTTCCCACCAAATCATTCTCCCCGGTTTAGGCTAATTGTTGCAATCATCTCAAAATAATGATCGTTTGATCGTCTTAAATGCAACTAAAGCGGACTACACTTTCAAAAACAAAATAAATGGAAACGAGGGGGAGCGAGTGCAAGCAATCTGTATCACAAGGCAGCATCTCGACATCTTCCAATGTGCTTAGAAGTTTCCTTTTGAATAGAGAGTAATGGGAACACCACGAGGAGTGCCAGCATTATACTCTTAGGGAGAACAATGACACTCTACAGACTTCTAACGCGATTTTTTTTCCCAATTGTTTCAGCATTTGAAGTCCAGCCTTCATGAGCACCAGCCCAAATTGTGTCAGGTACTAGATGATGGGAAGCGACTTCTGCTATCCATTAGCTGCTCCGCTCTGGAAAACCAGCTTGCACACCTGGGAGAATACTGGCTGGCCAACACCAACAAAGTGGCCAAGGAGCTGCACAGACTGGAGACAATATTGAAACACTGGACCAGGTAGTGTCAGGTCCCCCTCGCCTACTGTTGGGTTGGTGCTACAGAGGATCTATCAGTCAGTAGGTACCAGGTTTGAAAAGAGATGTTTCTGTAAGCAGCAAGTGGGATTGTTTGGGAAAGAGCGATTAAAAAGAAAACCCGAGTTGATGTCTGGTATGATCAGGTATGGTTGTAGTTAAAAGTGGTCAGGGAAGCAGGTGCCCCGTGTAGCCATCTTTCCCTCCTGCCTTGTTTCGTTGGGTGCCTGTTGAGTTCATTTGGACGCATAGCAATTCTATGTGCAGAGTAGCATTGCCTCATAGGGTCTTCTTGGCTGTGATCATAACGGGAGATCATCGGGTTTATTCCCCATTAGTGCCTCCTAGTGGGTTCATACTTTTGAAGAGATCTTTTACTGTGACATGACCAGGTCCCCTGGCTTATTAATGGCAAGTGAACATGTCAATTTCAAAGAACAGGAGAGTCAAGGGGAACAGGAAGTATCCAAGAGGTGCTGAGAGTTGATTTTTATATAACAAAAAAGCCCTGTGTGCATGTCCCCTTTATTTCAGAGAGCCTGTGTAATCATCATTTCTTCCACTCCATGTAAGGGAATTGGAGAAAGGTGGTTTTTAACAAAATTTATTTATTCAGTGAAAAGGGAAAAAGCAAAACTCAACTCACTACATCAAGTCTATTCTGACTCCTCGGACCTTATAGGACGGGGTAGGGCTGCCCATGCGGGTTCGGAAGATTTTAAAAATTCATGGGAGCAGGACTTCTCATCATTCTCTGGCTGGTGGCGTCAAGCTGTTGACCTTGGGAAGAGCAGACCAACCAACACTTAACTCACAACTCCAACGGAGCTCCTAGTGTAGAGAATGGAAAGCTAAAACCCAGAGAGACTGGCTTCCTTAAAATGGAAACATTAAGAGAAGAGACTTTGGGTGCGGTGACTCAGCACATTTTCACCTAGATCTGGCTTTTCTCCTATTAAAACCACTGTCAAGCTCAGTGGTGGTATGGGTTTTCAGAGACAAGGACTGGGTATTTGCTTAATAGACTCATCGATATATTTACAGATACCAGAGTGACTCTGCAGCTGTGATCCACTGGTTGAAATCTGCAAAAGACCAGCTAGAATTTTGGTCCCAGCAATCTGTGACAGTCCCGCAAGAACTGGAAATGGTCCGCGACCATCTGAATGCTTTCCTGGTAAGCCTAAGAAAGAACAGCGTCAGATTCCATTTTATCGTTAAAACAAAGTTCAGACTCATGCAAAAGTAAATGGAAATCAGCAATGGTTGGACGACTTCATAAAGTAAGCTGTAAAGGATTTGTCAGTAGTAACTTTTTATGTGTGTTTAACATTATACAATTCTGCTGGACACAATTGAAATATGCATTGATGTATGTACTAAAGCCCATCCATTAATAATGAAAAATTATTATTATTCAAAATGGCAGAGTCGCCTACTCAACATGAAAGTAATTCTTCAGGAATGGGTTTCATGTGAGGATTTGTTAGGGGTTCCTTTGTTTCTCTCTGCAATGTTCGTTTTTTTTGGGGGGGAGGGTGGGCATCACTGCTCTCCGGTGGTGGGAGTACGAGGCCCAGCCCCACTGCTGGAATTGAACCTCCATTACTGTTGTTCTTGTGAGGTGCCACTTCCAAACCACGACAACCCAGTCCACCACAGAATGAAAGACTACATGGTCCAGGGCATTTGTGTGGATGCTTGAGCCCTTTGTGGCAGCCCTGGTGTCAATCCATTTCCTTGGTGGACTTCCTCTTTTTCTCGGTCCCTTCACTGTGCCAAGCTGATGTCCTTCTCCAGGGGCTAGACTCTCTTTAACAGCATGTCCAAAGCATGTAAAACAAAGGCTGGTCTTTCTTGTTGCTTTGCAGCACTCTGGGCATCCTTCTTCCAATTCAGATTTGTCTGTCCTTTGTGCAGTCCATGGTATTTTAAATATTTTTCTCCAGTACCACAATTCAAAAGTACCAATTCTTCTTTAGTCATCTTATTCAACATTCAGTTTTCACATGCACATGAGGAAATGAAAAATATCATCACTTGGAGGCAGGTGCACCTTAGTCCTCAAAATACTTTTCAGTACTCTACAGAGTCCTTATGCAGCCAATTTCCCTAATGCAAGGCATCTTTTGATTGCTTGACTGCCGCTTGCATGAGCAATGAGTGTAGATCCAAATAAGGCAAAATCCTTGATAATTTGTGGAGGGGTAGGGGAAAACATTAGCTCGGGTAATGAATTGATCTCTAGCCTTTCATGAAAGGTCTGATGATTTCATCCTGATGTGAGCATTGCTTCTTCTTGTAGGAGTTTTCTAAAGAAGTGGAGGCCAAGTCTTCTCTGAAATCGTCTGTGCTTAGCACTGGGAATCAGCTTCTCCGATTAAAGAAGGTGGACACTGCTGCCCTGCGGTCAGAGCTGTCACACATTGAGAACCAGTGGACTGAGTTATTGACAAATATTCCTGTTGTACAGGAGAAGCTCCACCAGGTACAGAAATCATAGCTATTGATGTTTGATTTCAATGTTGTTGACTTGCATTCATGTGCACAGGCTCACAAATCTAAATGAGCTTTGTCTTGGGCATCTTCTGCTTCTTTCTTCCTCTATCTTTTGTAAAGAATGGGACGGTTCTACAATGCCCTGCTCAAATGGTGTGTGTGTGTGTGTGTGTGTGTGTGTGTGTGTGTGTGTTTTGAGATTTTTGCCATTTCTTAGTTTCAGCTCCTACTTTCTCCTGGATAAAATGTAGGTAATGGTGCATTCCTCATTTGATGAATAGTTGCAAAGAATTAATAGTATAATATATTTGAAAGACCTTTTATCATACCTACCAGACAGCAGGCAAACCAAACCAAACTCTCTGCCTTCAAGTCGATACTAGCTTACAGAAACCCTGTAAGACAGGATAGATTTGTCTCTGTGCCTTTCTTAGACTGTGACTCTTTATAGGAGTAAAAAGCTCTGCTTTTTCATAGAGTAGCTGGTGGTTTCAAACTTCTAACCTGGTTAGCAGCCCAACACCACCAGGCTCCTTCAACTGAGCAGCAGATATTCAATAAATATCAGTGCTCTTGTTGTCCTGATTATGCCTTCCTCCCCTGGCATGCACAGATATGTGATCTTTCTCTGTCTCTGGCACTCATCCCTGGAGACCAAGTACTTTAGCTGTGTGTTTGATGGACTCAGTTGACCCTTCTTGATCAGCAACACTACATTTCCAATGGTCAGGGACTACGTCCTATTCAACCATAGGCCTTGAGCTTCACAGAGACCCCGTCTTATAAATACGCTAATTAGCCACATTTTGTTCCTCTAACTACGTATTCAAAATAAGAATCTGCACACGTGTTTAATGTATGAAGTGGAAGTCAGAATTCTAAGTCTGTTTCAGTTAAAGACTGAGAAAATTGGTGATGACTTTTGGAGTAAATATTAACGTGCCAAAACTCTAGAAAAGGGAAGCTCATGATGTGGTATTTTTCTGTCTTCTTTTCACAATCCTGAGTCATAATGCACAGAGATTTTACAAGAAAATTAATGAAATACATCTGTTGAAATGGTTGGCAGTTAAATTTTTTTCAACTTGTAAAACTAGTTATAAGATAGGAATAATATTCCTCTTGTATATAAACCTTTCCCTTATATCCATAAAAAAGATAGGAATAATATTTTCTTATTTCTGGTGTTTTGGTTAATCAATTAATGTTTATAGTATCAAATGTCTAGTGAACAAAAGGTGACCATCATTGTTTAATGTGTGCTTCACAGTGTGATACATCAAAGAGGGTTGAGAAGATACCATCTCTATGGGAACATTGAGAGGAATTCATGTAGTGCTTTTATACCAGCAGAAAGGGTGTTTGCAATATATATATTTTAATGCTTTCAACTGGTTTCTGCTCTATTTCGGACAGTTGCAAATGGATAAGCTGCCTTCCCGCCATGCCATTACTGAAGTCATGAGTTGGATTTCTCTAATGGAAGATGTCATTCAAAAGGATGAAGAAAATATAAAAAATGCCATAGGTTATAAAGTTATTCATGAATATCTTCAGAAATACAAGGTAAATAAACATTTTAGATTTTAGCTATTCATGTGTTTAAATAATTTGAATTGAGACAATCTGAACACTCAAACCATGAACGTATAGAACCTGAAGCTTATGTTTTATACTTATTGTGATCATAGAGAAGCCCAGAGGCAAGAAAGCTTATATATGGACATGGAAATGTCATGCAATGCTGGTGTGTTGGTCTGGGTTGACTAGAGAAGCAAATCCAGAGACACTCATATGTGTATCAGAAAGAGCTTTATATCAAAGAGTAATTGTATTTTAAGAAAACAGTTTGATCCAGGTCAATTCCATAAAACCGATATTAGTGCATATGTTCGATGCTAGTCTGTAAATTACTTTTCAGACTCGTGCAACACATACAATGATGCCCCATGCAGGAAGATCACACAGGTTAGTGGGTAGAAAGTCTTGTGGTTTCAGTGACAGTGAAAGTATCTCTTTGTTGGTGTGGGTCTCCATGTGGCTCTTCCACATGGAGGGCTTTGGTTCCATCTGTGTAGATCTCACAGAGAGACAAAGCAGAGAGAGTGAGTGTCTGGCTTCCAGTGAGCAGTCTATCTCTGAGCCTCCATATGAGGTCATCAGGCTGTGTGACTTGGTTGACAGGCTAAACTCTACCCCTTTCACCAGTTGACTGTAGATTATGCAATTCCCACAATTGGCAACAACTATTGAAGGACACGTTGCATCATTTAGGAAATAATAAGCATATTATCAATGTCTGCATACTGAGGTTGTATACTCTTCCAAATCTGCATCCTACACTTCACATAGAAGCTGGCATAAGACAACAATTGTTACGCACGTTCTAAATTGTGCTCATTTCGACTCAGGGTGACCCTCTATTTACAGAATAGAAGGACTCCCTAGGGTTTCAAGGCTGTGACATTTTTTGAAGAAGATGACCAAGTCTGCCCTTCAATATGCTTCTGAGTGAATTTGAATCACTTACCTTTTGCACAATAGATACACACTTCCTGCAGAGAGAGAGAGAGAGAGAGAGAGAGAGAGAGAGAGAGAGAGAGTGTGTAAGTATGTGGCAGAGAACCAGGCAATGTTTCATTGAGTTGCACAGAGAGTCTCTGTAAGTTGAAACAGACTCGGTGACCCCTAATAGCAACCAAATGTGACTTAGTGGCTATTTGTTGGACTGCTAACATTGTGGTTTAAAACCACCACACAATCTGTGAGAGAAAAAGAAGGCTTTGTATTTCCCTAAAGAGTCACAAGCTTGGAAACCCACAAGGGCAGTTCTCCTCTATCCTATAGTCTCATGATGAGTCAGAATTGACTTGATGGCAGTGAATATATTTACATACATATCTATAAATACTTACACACATGTACCAACTCTAAGGGGCTTCAAAATATATGTGGAAAAATTCCAATATCTTTTAATTCCATTTTCCAATAACTTTTGAAGTTCCAACATATAGTATGCACATGTCATGTTTTTTAAGAAAGACATTCCCACCAAGCCCATGCTCACTCATAACAACCCTATTGGGCAGTATAGAACTGCCCTCTGGGTTTTCCAAGGCTGTACACTTGACAGATCAAACTGATGCATCTTTCTCCATTGATGCTGCTGGTGGGTTCAAACTGCCAACCTTTGGATGAGTGATTGCACCACCAGAGCTTCTCTGCAGTACATCCACATATGTATATCTCACCACTCACTCAGTCACACACGCACACACACACACACACACACACTCACAGGTTGAGAGAGAGACTTCTAAAATTGTCAAAGCTTGGTTGTGCCATTTGAACTCGGTCATGGATGTGTGATACATTGCTACAGAGGATTACTTAAGGTTTTCAAACTTCGATGACGTGTGTGCCTTTGGCTTCTGCCCATGCTCTCCTTCTGTAGGGCTTTAAGATAGACATTAACTGCAAACAGTTGACAGTGGACTTTGTGAACCAGTCTGTGCTTCAGATCAGCAGTCAAGATGTGGAAAGTAAGCGCAGCGATAAAACTGATTTTGCAGAGCAACTCGGTGCAATGAATAAAAGTTGGCAAATCCTGCAGAGTCTCATAACGGAAAAGGTAAGCCAGTGGCCTGCTTCTGTCTCCAGTAAATCCCAAGAACAGGGACAGTCTGTTATGTGGCATGTAGCGATGAAGACAGCATAATAAGGGGCATAGATAGTCTCTGGATCCTGGATCCATAGCATCTCTGGATGCTTCTGAGAATGCTACTCACGTCACATCACTCTACCTTTAGCTCTGTTCATTCTGATGATGATGATGACTCCTCTGCTCTCTATATATTGTATGTTTTAAAAAGTACCTCTTCATTTATTTGACCTTTTCTCCAGGTTTACTTAAGTCCTGTCTCTTATTACCCAAAGTGGTCATTGGTGTATGCTTTGTAACATTCAATTTTGTGTCTATTACCTATGAAGACACTTCTGAAAGTTGGTGGGAAAAAATGAGGTTAATGGATAGCACTGAAAAATAGAACTTCACCTCTCAACATAAGCTCCATCAAGGTCAAGAAACATTTGTAAACAATACTACCAGCCATGTAGACCATACCTGAAGAGCTATCCATGCTGACTGCTTCACATTATTAGCCGAGGGAAAATGGAATCACTTTGGAGTTTCTTTTCTTTTTTTTTAAGATTAGGAAACAATGAGATGCCAGGCGTAGGCATAACAGGACTATAAATTGGATGCCCAGTGATTTCATCTTAAAATTTTCACAAAATATCTCATTTGATCACAGGGATAAGCAGGAGCCTTGTTGTGGCAGAGAAAGACTCTCTGGTGACACTTGCCTGAGCATTTTTCTGCTAACGTTTTGGTTAGCTTTCGTATAATGAACAGATAATAAGCACTCGCCAGTCATCGAACCTCCCCAAAATCAACAAACCAAATGCCTTGAGCTGCTCAAAAACATGTTGCCATGACCTGTCTTTTTGACTCATCCATCTCCATCTCTTTGTAGTCATTATTTTGTGTTTTGTCTTCAATTTGGATCATACTTGATAAACCATGCTTCATTTTCTATAGTTCTTTTGAGACACGCTTTAGGATCTTGATTCCACTTGTTTAAAATTTCCATAAAGCTTTGCTCTTGTCTGCAACTGATTTGGGGGCAACAGTCTTTGCACCCACCGAGCAGAAAATTAGCTTTACTTTAATTTTTTAGTCAGAATTGTGTACATCAGACCAATTGTGATGTTTATGGTTAACTATTGTTTCTGCTCTGAATTTTCAGACCTCTTCAGTTAGAGCACAAACAAGATTAATTATTTTTCTTGCAAATTGATGTGCTTGGCCTGCCCCTGTGGGCTTCATTTTCAATATTGCCTTTTTCCCTTATAAAATGAGTTATCCATCTGTATGCTGCCAATTTCTTGCAGGCATTGTTCCCATAAACTTTTAGTACAGCATCAGCCTCTCATCAGGCTCCCACCCAAGCTTCATTATGAGCATAATTTTGTTCCTGCCTCTGTTTTAACAATTCATATTGCTCTCATAGAAACCTCTTTTCAAAATTATATCTGATCCTTTTTGTTTTTCCAATGAGGCATTGTTCAAATATGTTATAAAAATAGTATGAGTTTAATTTAGGGCCCCTAATTTTTTTATTTAATCATTTTATGGGGAGTTCTTATGGCTACAATGACATTCCGTAGTTCAAATACATCAAGCAGCATTGTACCCTTGCTACCACAATCAATTTCAAACATTTTCTTTTGTCTTGAGCTCATTGATATCAGCTCCCCATTGTCCAAGAGCTTTTAAGAAGACTCTTCATATTCCAAGAACTGGATTCTGGTGGGTAAGGGTTTATGCATTGGGCTGCTAAGCATGAGATGAGTAGCTGTAAACCATCAACAGAGCCACACATTAAAGATGAAGCTTTCTGCCCCAAGAAAGAATTTCAGTTTAAAAAACCCACAGAGGTAGTTCTTCCTTGTCCTACGAGTTATTATGTGTCAGAATTGACTAGATGGCAGGGCTTTTCTTTTCACTTTGGTTTAATTGGGATATAAGCTCAAATAGTTTAGAATATTGTTCAGTCATAGAGTGAAGTGACATCCTGACCTGTTCCATGACATGGATGAACCCTGAAATCATGGTTGGTGCCATCAGTCAGACACTAGGAAAATCACAATGTGGTCCCACATATAGGAAGTTCTTGGAATGGACAAATGCATGTGGGCAGATACGTGCTGATGTTTACCAGGATCTGGGGGTGGATGGAGATGAGGAGGTAATGAGGGGCACTGAGTTTCAGCTTAGGGACTGTGCCAAACATATGAAACAGAATACTGATAATAGTTGTACGTCACGGTGAATTTCATTGCCTGAAAGTGGCTAAAAGAGCAAATGTATATCTAGTTCTATACAATTCACCATACTAAAAAAATGACCATCATTACAGAAAATATTGGGGATAATTTGCCTGTGAATGATTTGATTTTCAAATACAGTTGTGAATGCCTTCTCCTTCTGTTTTTCTAGGTCCAGTTGCTGGAAGGCCTTTTGGAATCTTGGTCAGATTATGAAAACAATGTGCAATGTTTGAAAACTTGGTTTGGAACCCAGGAGAAGCAACTCAACCAACAACAGCAAATTGGAGATCAGGCTTCAGTTCAGAATGCAATAAAAGACTGTCAGGTACTGTGTTTGAGGACACACCATGTCCTCACCATGTGACACACGGCACAATCTGATTTCACACATTCACAGGATAGAGTACATGGTAGGGGGGTGGGAGGGAGTTGGAATCTCCAGATTCTAATAGAATTAGATTTTGGAGGAATTAGATGTGTGTTTGAGACCAAGTTTCCTTGGTTATCCACATATATAGAGTTTTTAAAGTCTTATTTTTTTCAACTGTGTTTCTATTTTTTTTGTTTTTTTTTTCAACTGTTTTTAAATTTGGAATTTGTGAAGATTTTTCAAGAGCATTGGTCAGTAGAGAGAACCCCAGTATATTAGTCACAGACTTTAGTGCTTATCAATGTTTTCACATGTTTGGTGGGATTCTTTTTATCCATAAAGCTTTTGTAGAACATCACTTTGTTCCTATATACCCTAAGATGCCTCTGTGTCACATTTTCTTGTATTGCCACTAATATTTTCATAATAATTCCTTCCTATTGAAAGCTCAGTCAAAAATCACAAATTCTCAATTATCTTTAATAATGTCATTTTCTTAGTTGATTTATGCTGATAGGGAAACAGTGTCCACATTCTGTATTTGCTTGTTGAGTGCCTTGTCTGCTTATAACTGGCAGCATCGTGATCACACAGTGGGCCCCTAACCAGAGAGTTAGCAGTTTAAGTCCACTAGCCGAGGGGAAAGGACGAGCCTGTCTCTCCCAGTAAAGATTTACAGCCTCATAATCCCCAGGGAGCCGTTCTACCTGTCCTACCTGTCAGTCAGGATCTACTTCACAGCAGTGGCTTTGGTTTATTTACTGTTGTAGAAATGGTAGATTGATCAGCTCTCCTCCGAGCCGCCCGTGAGTTGGAGTCAGGACTAGAATCCTACTTGCACTCTGGTTCAAAGCTTTGTTGGTGGTGGCAAGGTTTAGTTCTCTTGTTGTGCCCTGGTGTCCTCGTGAAGCCGTCTTATCTCACTGTGAGTGTGAGTGTCAGGGTTCCTGTGGAGCCCCCTGGTTCTGGAGGGTTTCCCATCACAGAACTCTGCACCAAATATTCTGGATGATATGGACAATAGGAAATGAGAGGGATTATAGATAGTGCTGTGGCAAAAATATCTAAATAATTGACTCAGGCAACATGTGGCAGGTTAACTGTGACTGTCTCAAGAACAGATGCAACTGTGGGGCAGTTCTCCAGACAGCACCTCCCTCATTTTTTTTTTTACATCTACATTTCAAAATCAAAGGTTTTTGGCAATGATCTCATCCTGCATTCTCTGCCCCCCCCACACACACCGCCCCAAACTCCCCTTTTCCCTGTGGGTTCAAATGTGAAGAGAGACACACTGAGCTTCCTGATCACAGCTTTTAAGCCCAGAAAAGGCCAGGTGGATGTTGTTTGGGCTGGATTTCTTAGCTGATGGGCTACAGTTTTGAGGTGCATAAAAATGACAAAGGGAAAACACGCTGGAGAGAAAGACCTTGGGGGAAAAAAGGGGGAAAAAAAACCCTAAAAACTTCTCATCAGAAAATGAATGTGGAAATGACTAAAAACCACAGAAAAGGGTTCACTAGAGTTATAGGGTTAGCAAATTCCCACATGTCAGTGCTATTTTTAATTAAGCCCGATAAATTCTATCATCAACAAAAAAGGCAGCATCTCTTTCTTTTTTACTTTAGAGGCTGAGAAAGCAGACCTCCTGACGAGTTCCTAAATGAAAAGATTTCCCATGAACTTTAAAGATACCTCCAAGCGTTGTTGGCTTGAGCAAGAGGAGTACTTCTTCCTTACAGCATTGCCTTGGCTTTTGGAAAACCAAAATCATACACCGATATGACACTGTCTTAGGCACTTTTCTTTCCTAGCCTTGTTTTCCTTGTCCTCTTGTAGGTCTTTTCTTCTCTTTCTATCGCCTGCAAATTCCATCTGTTCTCATGTACTTCTCTCCTATCGAACAAAGCACACACTGCTATCTGGAAAATATAGGAGAAGTGCGGCCAGGTTGGTCTATGTGTAGGACCCACGTTAGGTCTACCAGAGAAACAGGTCAGGCAGTGTCGGAGCCTGGAAAGAATCTTTGCTGCTGTTACTGGGCATCCTTGAGTTGATTGCTGCATACCACTCACTGCCTTGAAGCATTTCCTGGGCTGTCGGAGCGGTTTGCCATGTTTTCCTCCCACAGAGCACATACACAGGCTCTGTCGAACTCTCAGGCTTCTGGTTGGCAGTCTAGTGCTGCACCATTTTCACCACCAAGACCCCGTAAGCATCTTTTAAAGGACACTGTGCCGGGGCCCACATGCCTTGATTGCTGTGTTAGTCTGCATGGACTAGAGAAACAAATTCATAAGCACGCGTATGTCTACAAGAGAATTTTATATGAAGGGTAATTGTCCATTAGGAAAAAATTCCAACTCAGTCCAATCCAAGGCCATCACTCCAATATTTGCCCATATGGTCTATACCAGTCTATAAAACCCTCTTCAGACTCACAAAACCCATGCCCTGAAGCCAAATGCAGGACAGTCACAAGCCAGTGAGTGAAAAGTCTTTGGATCCAGTGGCAGTGTAAGCATCTCAGCATTGACAGGGGTCTCTCTGTGGCTTCTCTGGCATCAGAGGTCCGGTTGCATCTATGTGGCTTCTTCAACTTAGGGGACTAGGGTAGTTCCATATGTCTTGTCAGCTGTAATGTCTCCCAGGGAAATCAGAAAAGAGAGGGAGGTGTCTCCTGCCTCCATGAAGGAAGTACTGGATTTCCCAGAATTCTCAGGAGCAGGCCACGCCCACTCAGAGGCTTCATTGCCTATGATCTGATTGACAGGCTAGACGTCACTCCTACATGCTTAATCTTTAAATTGACCACTATAGAACTCCCACAGTTGTGCTAAGAGTCGGTATGCAAATGCACGGTCAGCAGCCACAGTGGGTTTCCCTGGGATTTCCAAATAGTCCAGCGCTTGACTCCTAACCCGAATGTTGGCAGTTTGAACATGTCTGGTGATCCGTTTCCATCGTTCCGACAGCCGAAAAAAGACACAAAACCCTTCTCCTCTATCACAAGTGAGGTCACTGGGAGTCCGAATCAACCACGGCACCCCGTTTGCCATTGGGTTTTTGTTTGTGGTAAAATCTTGCCAAACGAAAAGCCGTTTGTTTGTGTCAAGTCAAAGTCACTAATGGAAAGGACCCCACTCAGTGACTTCAGGGAACTGTCTGCAGATCCTCAGAGCGCAGCCGACCACTTCCATTTGGCATGAACACGGCCTCGATAAAATGTACTGTCCTTTGTGAGAAATGGCTCCACGGACTGAAATGGGAAATTCAAGCCAGCTTGCTTAAGTCCGTGACAGGACGCAAGCTGGGTTTGACACAAAGTTTGGATCTTTTTCCAGTGTTTTCGAGGTGATTTATGCATTCGAACCAACCACAAAGTTGATGCGGATGAATTGACCCAAGTTGATAATGATTTAGTATACAAAAATCCCGTTTGACTCTTCTTTTCACTGCTCAGAGATGGAGCCATCGTTTAATTATTATTGAAAGGGAAGGAGAAACACACCATTGGCACAACAGGTGGATTTTAACCCTGTTTCCCACCTAGGCTTTGCACATATGCCAATATCAATATGCGGAGCATTTGATTACATGTGTTTTTAAGAAATGGATTCTTCGGTTCATGTCCCTCGCTGAAGGCAATAGCCCTGGGTCAACACAGGCACATTTCATGTTCAGCAGTTAACTTCTTGACTCATCCTAAAGGCATTGAGAATGTTGTAAGTCGTGTATAAAAACCCTTTAGATAAATAAATTGAAAAATCCTTGAATAACAAATTTAATGATACTTTCTATATTGAATAAAAGACCTCTAGCCCAGTAATAACTATATTCCTCCTGGATAATTAGCAAAGCTGTCAAAGCATTAGACTGAACCATGAAATGGAAATGAGAACATATTAAAAGTACAATGCTCCTTAATAGTTACTTCATTATAGCAATTACTGGTAGTTAACAACCTCCAGGGCTTGGGTTCTGATCGAATGTCAGGCACCAACCAACTCTGTCTGTGACCCCAGTCAGCCATCTGACTTGAATGACTACTCACCCGGTTACACAGCGTTGATAGCCATTTTAGCCTATGTGGATGAGATTTTCAAAGTTTCAAGTGTTATTAAGATGTACGTTTGGATTATGACATAGATTGAATTCAGTATGAGCTCAAGATCTGTCCCATTTTATGTTTCTTGAGCAATTTAGATGAACAGATTTAAACCTGAAGAAAATGGTAACACAAAATATGATACCACTTTCAAGATACTTTCTCTCCTTGTAGCTCCTTGGAGAAAAAAAAACAGCATACATATTTCTATTTCTTTATCTAACAGATAATCAACATTTACATTTTAAGATTCTGCCAGTTTCTCACAGGATTAAAGCAAAATGACACTTTTTTAAATAAATCACTTTATCAGGGGCTCATACAGCTCTTATCACAATCAATACATCCATTGTATGCAGACCACATTTGCACATTTGTTGCCATCATCATTCTCCAAATATCCTCCTTCTACTTAGGCCCCTGGTATCAGCTTCTCATATTCCCTCTTCCTCTCCACTTAATTTTTTTTTATTATTTTAGTTTCCCAAAAAATAACACTGTGAAGAACCTCTATTGAGAATCATTTGGGAAGTGACCTTGGCTAATACCAGATGTTTGTGCAATGAGACCATCATGGCTAACTTGCACTCTACCCCCACCGAGCTTCCCATCAATGAACACTTTTTAAATGACCAGTAACATTTTTTGAAACCTTTCAGGATCTGGAAGATTTGATTAAAGCAAAAGAAAAAGACGTAGAGACCATCGAACAGAATGGATTTGCCTTGATTCAAAACAAGAAAGAAGAAGTGACTGGTGGTGTCAGGTGCACGCTGCGGGAACTTGCCCAGACATGGGCAGATCTGGACCACAAGGTAATGCAGCTTATGCCCAGTGGCTGCCAACCAAGGCCACGTTGGGCAGCTTACATCCAAATCTAGGTTTTGATTTCATTAGTGTTTGTGAGCAGGTGATTTTCAAGTCTCTGCGTCACTCCCTTGTACTGTTGAATCTACTTTATTACCCTCTGAAAAATAACAATGACAACAACTCAAGTTTCCTGAGTTTCCTATGAAGTAAACTTTATGATTTTTCATTCGTGGTGATCAACATCATCTAGTCGGTCTCAAGTTGGGACTTTTCTCCTGAACTCTAGGTAGAGACAGGGCCATGGTTAGGGACACACACACACACACACACACACACACACACACACAGAGTCCATCATGCTTGTTCTTTTTATGTGCCATGGAGTCTGTTCCCACTCATAATGGCTTTTTTTGCACAACGCAATGAAGCACTGTCCAGCCCTCTGCCATCCTCCCAAGTGTTGCCGTGCCTCAGCCCATCGTTGCAGTGCCTGTGTCCATCCATCTGGTTCAGAATATCCCTCTGTTTCGCTGACTCTACCAAGCATAACGGTCTTCTCCAGCGACGGCCCTGTATAGTTCATGAGATAAAATATCTCTATCGAACCATCAAATGTCACCATTGGCGTGACAACTCAAATTTCTAAGATCAAAACCAACTCTTAACCTCCACCCCCTAACCTCCACCTTCTGCCATCTCAGCTAACAGCAACACCATCTTTCTAGTTGATTGACTATAAAGCATACTTTACAGTCACTCGTAACTCTCTTCTTTGCTTCACACAGAACAACCAATGTCTCCTCAAGTCAACGCTCCATGCAGGACAGGGCTAGGTCCCAACACCTTTTTCCACCTTGCTTCACTATGACATATATTAGTCTGGCAGGCGTGTCTCTGCCACCATCAATGAATAGTACTGAAATATCACTGAATGTTACCCTGTCACCAATAAAAATGCATGTATATTCCCACCGTGTAGAAGATGGGGAGTTTGAATTCAGGGTGTTGGGTCCAGGGGAAGGCTTGCTCCCTGTCGGCTCTGGAGAAAGGTTCCGTCTCTTCAGCATCTGCTTCCTTCTTCCATGAGATCTCCTTGTGTCCTGGCATCTCTCTAACCCACTCTCTGCTCTGCTCATTTGCACAATACCTCTGATATAGGCATTTAACTATATTTATATCTAATCTCTCAAACCCACTGCCAGGAAATCCATTCTGACTCATAATTCTGTGGACGTGATATGTGTGTATATTCTGATATGTATTACTTGGTATCCTCGGACCAATGTAGGTAGATGGAATGTACATCGTTTTCATTCTAGTCATTTGATTGTGGTTAATGCTCGTTACCTCTCTGTTAGTTTCTTCATCTGCTAAACAAAAGTAATAATGATACCTACCTGATCAAGCTGATAGAAGGGCTAATGTCCTCGAGGCACTTAAAGCATTCTTTCAACAGATTTCCTCACCTGAGATCCAGAGATTGTAACTGGATTGCTGTCTTTTCCCTTTAATGCCCATATCCACACATCACTTTGAGTATTTGAGTTGATAAGTAAGGTGGATATGCATTGTGCAGTTACCACATTGTAACTTTCAAATCTTTCCTGCATTTATTTCACCTGGTCAGGTTCAGTATGTCCACCTCTTGGGTATGAGGTTATTCTATTTTGTGCTTATGGATCTTTGTCTTTCTGAAAGGCTGGTCAGTTAAAGATGCTGCTGATGTCAGTGCTGGACCAGTGGAATGATCACAAAGTGGCCTTTGACAAGATCAACAGCTACCTCATGGAGGCCAGATACTCGCTCTCCCGATTGCGCCTGCTGACCGGCTCCTTGGAAGCCGTGAAGGTTCAAGTAGATAGCCTTCAGGTAAGAAATGAATGTCGTATATCCTTAGCATTCTTTTCATTTAAGGAAAACCGACATTATGAAAGTGTCAACCCTATCCTGTCTGCTAAAATAGGGTCCTAGGTTGTTTCAATTTAGTGACAGCCAGACAGACCCCTTTATCTGCTTGGGGTCCTTCCCAAGACGCCAGGGGGTGGCTCCCATGGAAGCTTATGCCCAATGTGTACACAGGACAGGTACCTGGGCAGGTGGCTGGGGTAGCCAGCCCTTTCCTATGGCAGCCACTCAACTGTCAGTGTTCTCTAGGCACACACCTAGGAGAGGAGTGGGCTTTCACCACGTGACTCAGAAAGGAAACTTGAAATGGAAATATGTTGACACCAGAAAACAAAGGCAGGCATGATTTTAGCTGGTCTGTTCTACTTGTTACTTGGGTCTACTTTATCTGTGGAGACAGAAGGTTTGCTCAGTGGATACAATACGAAATGATTGTTAAGATTTTTCCCCCCAATGTCCAGACCATGCAGAGGAGAGAAAATGATTATTTTCATCTCACTTTACAAGTGTCTCATATATTTTATCCCATGCATATAATTGCTCATATCACTGACAGACAACAGCAGCAAATCAATGGGAAAGTTAAGATTCTTTTACATGTAAAAATGTATTTTATAAAATACTTCTATGGGTTGCCTCCCTTATTACCTGTGGTTTGCCTGAGGTCAACAGTGAGCCCAAAATCTTAAATGGAAAATTCCAGAATAGAAATATGCCTGTATCTAATGCCAATGTGGCACTGTTCCATCCACTTAGGATGAGAGTTCCTCTCTGGTCCACCCTTTCCACAGCTACCTCCCCATTTTAGTATCACAGTGCTTGTGTTCCAGTGATCCTCCCTTTATTTAATAATTATTCACTTTTATTATCATTGGCATTAGTCTCTCCCTGTGCCTCATTTATAAATTAAGCTTTATCATGGGTATACATGTAAAATCGTCTCTTAGTATCACTGGGGGTTGGTTCTTGGACACCCACCCATATTACCTACCCACACAGGAATCCAGATCTCCAACTCAGCAAATTCTGAAGTCCCTTATATAAAATGTCACGGCCCTAGGATCTAGCCCAATAGGGAAAGCCTCACTGTCATCAAGGAGAGTCCAACTTTCTAGTGACCCTATAGGATGGCATGCCCCTGTGGGTTTCCTGGACCGAGACGCTACCGCCTTATGGGAGGAGAAAGCCTCCCTTTTCTCCCACAGAGTGGATGGGTGCTTGCAAATTGCTGACCTGGAAGTTAGCAGACCAACTTGTCACAACTGCATTTCCAGGGCTTTATAAAAGGTCAAAATCTTGGCATGTAATCCATCTATGCACATTCTTCCACATAATTTCAATCATCTCCAAACAAACAAATCCCTGGCAATGGAGTTGGTCCTGACTTGTAGCCACCCTATAGGACAGGGTAGAACCGTCCTGGATTTTGAGACTTTCAGTCTTTATGGGAGCAGACAGCCTCATCTTTCTCCCTTACAGAGGCTGGTAGACTCGAACTTCTTTCCTTGGATTATCAGATCGGTGTGTAGGCCACTACACCACCAGAGGTCCTGTAAAGCGTCTCTAGATTACTTGTGATACCTGCTGCTGCTACTATTCGCTGGCATTGAGTCAGTCCCAGCTCCTAGAGACCCTGTGTGCAACAGAGGGAAACACTGCCAGATCCCGCAACACCTTCACAATTGTTCTCATGCTCGAGCCTTATCATAATTAATTCCATGTCAGCGCTCTCTCAATAGCACTCTATGTTCCCTCTTCGTCTTTGAGGGACGACTTTGGCCATGTCATTGGTTTGATTTGTTTTTCTGAATATTCCCATCTGTGGTTCGTTAAACCCACAGATGCATGGAACCTGGGGACACAGAGCACTGACTGTATCAGGAAAAAGCATCGTCCGTGTAGGGCTTCTATTACCCAAGAGTTTTGACATCTGCAGGGCGGGCAGGTATCAGGACTTAGAGTCTGTGAATAAGAGGAGGAGAATGCTGAAGATACCAGGTTCCCGGGTTGCCTAGTGGTTACTCGTTGATCTGCTAATTCCACCAGCTGATCTTTCGGAGCTAGATAAGGCTTTGTAGCCCTGTAGGAAGTTACAGTCTAATAAACTCACAGCAACAGTTTTACCCTCTCCTGTAAGGTCATTATGAGCTGGGACTGACTTGATGACAGTGAGTTTGCTGTCGTTTTTCACTGTACATTCCAGTGTTTCACACTGTGTGTGTTATTTCCTGCCAGTGGGGGTGGGGGTGGGGGTGGGGGAAGGGAAGTGGGCTTCAGGAACGATCCAGGGAGCTGCACTAAATGACAGCTATGTGCACTGCATCCTGGATTGTGGGCTAGAGCACAGTGTCTTTAATTGCTAGAGCACAGCGTCATCTTTTTTGCTTAAGTTTGGGGACCTATGGGTATCGGCCTCGATAGCATCCACTGCTGTTTCCTTTCACATCTTCTTCTCTTTTGATCTTGCCACTCCCCGCACCTTCTAAAGGATTAAAAAGAAAAAGTGAAAAAATAGGCAAAGAGGGTAAATTCTGTCTAAGTTCTGAAGCCGTTGTTTGCGATGGCCCCTCACTGACAAGGGGTGCACAGCCGTTTCTCCTGTACCCACTTCCTGTCTGGTTTCCCCACATCCTGCTCACTACCCTCCCCTGGAATGGATCTGGGGCTGTTTTCGCCGGAACATTCTCTGTGAGCTCAGGGCACTTTGCTCAAAGTAGCTGCCACCTACAGACCTTGCCCTCGCCCCTGCACGCCTGGTCCTGGGCCACCCCCACCTGTCACTGCCTTCTTTAGCTCAGTAACACAGTGTTGTGGGCAGGGGTGGCTGTAAGCCTTTGAGGGAGTGGATGCCAGCAGGAATCCAGCATGCACCGTTCTCACACCCCATCAAGTCCAGTTTCATGTTGTGTGGATTTTCTTTTGAGTCATTTTCTTAAGGGACGGAATTTTGATTGGGTGTATGTGGGGGGGGGGAGCGGTGAGAGGCATGGATAAAATGTGGGTATCATTTTTTCTAAATTTTAAATCACTGTTAAAAGACCTAAGCCAAGTTCACTTGGGGGAACAGCAAGAATAATAATAACATCATAATTCTGAAGACTTTAAAAATATTTTTTTAATATCCCACATTCAATACTCAAAAGAACTGTCTTGATAAATGCAAGAAAAGGTGAAGGGTTTCCTTTTTCCTCAATCGGACACGATGTTAACCTGTTCTAGACTTATGCCACCCGAATCCTTTTTTCCAGGTCTATTAATAGCTGAGGTTCTCAATTCAGTGATATTTCTAAGGAAGGGTTTTTCTCCTAGGTCCCTACCTGGCTCTTAGTAAGAAGACTGTCCAAAGCCTATGGCCTATATCATCATTCTTTGTAAAACAAAACAAAACACAAAGCATACCTAGAGAGGGTATCTAGAAACACCGTTCAGAATATGTCCCCATGCTCTGGCTGACAACTGCAATAGAAAGACTCTAGGTGTATATGAATCAGGTGCCCTTGATGTTGGCTTCCACCCAACCCCGGGTAACAGAGATGAACTGCACTGTGGGGGTCCCAGGCTGTCATCTTGATGGGAACAGATTCCATTGGTCTCTTTCCTATGCAACTGCAGGGTGGATTTGACCAATCAACCTTTCTGTACCTGGCACAGGGCCGAAACAATGTGCTTGTGCCAGGTCAGAGGATGGCAGCCTGCACACATGCCTTGGCTGTGGACCCCGACTGGGGAAGGGGCAAGAACACCCTGGACCACATGCACTGGTGGTTGGGGCTTGCTCGGAAGTCAGCACCAGCTCTTGGTGACCTTCGATACAGCCCCCAAAAAACTTGCCCCGGCCTTCTCCAACTAAGATTTTCCTCCTTCCACCTAGAGAGACAAAATCCTAAAAGAGAACACACGTTGATCTAAAGCTTACCAAACACAAAGGCAAAAGCATGCATCATGTACGTGTGGCGTGCACATATTTATGAAAAGATCTGTCAGGGACTTTTAAACTTGATAATGGCCGTGAAAATCAGATCACATCATTTCTGTCATGTTCTCCTTGGACAGAGTCTTCAGGATGATCTAGAGAAACAAGAGGCGAGCTTACAGAAGTTTGGCTCCATCACCAACCAACTCTTAAAGGAGTGTCACCCACCTGTGACAGAATCACTTAGCAACACTCTGAAGGAGGTCAACATGAGGTATGGGAGGTGCAAGCTTCACTGTTGTGAATTATTTGTGCCGCAGCCTCCTTAGGCTGTCAGTGTTTCCATTTTCCGGCAGAGAGTTGGGGGATAAGTCAGCATGAGGGAAGCTACGTAGAACAATTGGATCTGTTTTGCATGCCAAACTTTGCCCTCCTCCCCACGATCTTCCCTTGTAGCTGTCAGACGGTGACTGCCACTTTTCCATGTTCCATCTCTGCGCTCGTTTCATGTTCCCATGATGGAGAGGCATGAGAAGCGAGAGAATCCATTGCCCCACAGGGGAGAGGGTGTGGCCTGCTCATGATGTTGACTGTTGCTTCCAGATGGAACCACTTGCTGGAAGAGATTGCAGAGCAACTCCACTCTAGCAAGGCCCTGCTTCAGCTCTGGCAGAGGTACAAGGACTATTCCCAACAGTGCGCGTGCACCGTTCAGCAGCAGGAGAGTCAGAGCCACGAGCTGCTGAAGGCCGCCACCAACAAGGACATCGGGGACGAAGAAGTCGCGGCGTGGATTCAAGACTGCAACGTATGTGCAGGAATGACAGTGCTTCTCTTCACATCACATCAGGCTGGTGGAGACGTGTGCCAGCCTTTGGTGTGCCTCAGTGTGTGAAAGAGAGAGAGAGAGAGAGAGAGAGAGACAGAGAGACAGAGAGAGAGACAGAGACATGAAAAGAGGAGCAGAGAGAGAAGTTTTAACTCTCAAAGCACCTGATTGGTTTCTAGAATGCAGTTCTACTTGTATCAAACCAAAGAGGATCCTCTCCATGGCTCCTTTTATTTTTTAATTTTCTATAAATCATTTCATTGGGGACTCATACAACTCCCATCACGATCAATACATACGTCAATTGTATGTAGACCACATTTGTTGCCATCATCATTCTCCAAACATCCTTCTTCTATCTAGACCCCTGGTACCAGCTCCCCATTTTTCCCTCCCTCCCCACTCTCCTTCCCCCATGAACCCCTAACAATTGACAAATTGTCATTTTTTTGTCATCATACACTCTGATGTGTCCCTTCACCTACCTCCCTATGATCCGACTCATTTTTAAAGATGAGTTGAGCTCTCATTTTCCCCAAGGGAGTGCATGTGAAAGATTCAGGATATCCATTTTGTCTGATATTGTCACTATAAAAATCAACCATGATAAGAATGATTCTGTAATCTTTTGAGAATCCAGGGTTGTAGGCATTGCCCATTTGGGTTCAATGCCCTTTAGTCTTCACCATACTTTATTCTAATGTGTTCATGATAGAAAGCAATCTCTTTTTCCTGGCTTGTTGGTCCAAAACCCCCAAACCATCCTCACTGCCATCAAGTAGACACGGAGTCATAGTGCCCCGGTAGAATAGCATAGAACTGCCGCCATAAGAATACCTGTAACTAAGTTTTATCTAAGCTGATAGCCCACACCATTCTGTTGGAGGGTTGCTCTAGGGTTTGAACCACTGACTTTATGGTTGGTGGCCAAGCACTTTGACCTCAGCACCACCAGGTCTCCTAATGAATAGATATATTTTCTTTTAATAGCTTTTCAGTATGTTTCCATTTCATTATAGCAACTTCAAGTTGCTACTTCAAGTCTTGTCTTATCCTTCACATAGAACTATAATACACAAACAAACCCACTGCTTAAGCTTGACTGGCTATACCTTCCATATCAGCCATCAGCGACAGGGCTCTCTCCAGGCCCTTTGTCATCAGTCAGCTGTCCTCTTTTCCATCCTCTTTTCCATGTCCTTTTTCTCCACCATAGAAAAAATATGCCTGGCTAGTGTGACTACTAATGTATTAAACCACTTACTGATAGACTGGAGGTTCAAATTCACCCAGCAATCTATGCCCCCCAGCCCCCTATTCAGCCATTGAACACCCTATGAAGTCCAGTGCTCCTCTGAGACACAAATAGACACCATTAGTTATAAATGGAAATGAGATACAGGGAAGTTCCATTGGTTCCCATTTTTGAGCAGAGAAGGGCTGTCCCAACAAAACTGAAGCTAAAGATGTCCTGAAAAACCAGTGATGATGCTGTCTTATCCTCTGCTCACCAACACTGCCATGGGTGGGGGCAGGAGGGTCGGGTCTCAACATCCCCACTGAAGGAGATAGGTCCTGGTATGTATACTGTAATGTGGCCACAAGCAGGGGTTTCAACAGTTCGATGGAAAAAGGAAATGAAAAAACAATGGAGTTTTCCCAACAACTTTTTGAAGTCTTCTTGCATATACAGAAGATACTAATAATAAATTAATTCCTTGCACAGACAGTAATAATATTAAGTAGAGAATGAGAACAAAGTCGTGTGCTGTTGCTTGAGTGCCAGTGACATGAAGAGACAGGGCCACCAAAGTAATGTTATTTTCCCGGTTTATGTGTATTTTTCAGCAACTTCCCTGGAACTGTTTGCTTTTTCCAATCAAAATTATACATATGACTATATGAAGGGTTACTCAAATAAATACTGACATTTTCCCCGCAAAGATATGTATTTAAATTATTTTTAAAAAACAACCTTATCACCTTCAAAGTACTCTCCATTGCACTTAATACATTTTTCTCCAATCTGCAATCCCACTCTTAGAAACATTTTTCAAACTCATCTCTTTGATGGTTGACAGCACCTCCCTTATTTTTTTCTACATTGTCAAATTGCTGTCCTTTCATGTCCCTCTGCATTAGTGGAAATAAAAAGACATGGTGCCAAACCAAATGAGGTAAGTATGGAAGTATGGTGTAAGGGGTAAGAAAGGCATGCTGTCCCCCCCCCAAAAAAAAAAACTGGTGCACTGAGATGGCTATGTGATCAGATGCATTGTCATGGTGGTAAAACCAGTCCCCCATCTGCCACAAATTAGGCTTTTTGTGTGGCAAACTTATAAATCTTTTCAGAATCTCTAAATAGAAAGCTTGTTTAACAGTCTGATCTTGTGGAATGAACTCCAAATGCACTAGAAGTTGACACTTTCATCCATTTGGGAAGTTGACAGATATACAGAGTGAGATTAGTTAGTAATTATCATTGCAACTTTTTTGAAACAAGAAAAACACTTGTGCACTTGAGTTTTTCCTATAGCACTGTCTTTGTAAACTGTGTTCAGCATCACAACAGTTTCTGCAGCACTTTCCCTGAGCGATTAGCAAAATTTCACAGCTACATGCTATTCTCTTAAATTGACCATCACAAAAAATGAGGTTTGAGTGAAACTTCTTTCACAATAAACTCACTATGACCAGAGAGAACCTTCCCAGGCGATGCCACGAGGTGCACTAACTCAGAAGGAGTGGCCCATGCTTGCCTAGAAGGAAAAATACATACTATGAAAGCTCTGCCCAGTGGAGCTTTTTCTGGTTTTCTTGGGTACCTCTTCCTATATGGATATTTCTATTAAAAGATGTGTTTATGCACATGCATACTATTCAAAAGAAGAGTTATTCTCATGCTTAAGCTCCCAGTGATACATATAGCACACAGTTCTTTGTCCTCAAGGTATACCAGGTGCACACTCCTTGGTATACCAAGATACTCTGGGTGTGTCTGCTAGATGACTTGTATCTTGTTCTCTGAAAGCAAAAAGAGAAAGAGGGATTGTTTCTTTGAATTAGACTAACAGCTGGTTTTAATCCACTGGAGTTCCACCACATAACCATTAATGCTTTGGGCTTACACAATTAGCAAGTCTTCATTCATTATTTGAGAAGAATAATCTTTCTCACAAGGATGCAAAGAGTGAAAACACTTATAGGCCAAGATTTTCTGACATTTTCTCCTTCCTATACCCAGTGTCTCAGGAGAAGCTAAGGAGGTCCATGGGCAACGAGAACAGGTCGTTTTGTCTGGTCTTACAAAGGAGAAAATATTTTGAAAGCATAAACTGAGATCTCAGTTGAGTCTCAGCAGATTTGAAGTTGGTGTCAAAGACCTAACTCTGAAGGCCTCAAGGTAGTCTGTGGTCATTTCAGAGTTGAAGGGGGGCAACTCACCCTTTCTCAAGCATATTATCTTCAAGTGAAGATTGTCTTGTATCATCACTTGGCAGATAAGATTCGAGGCCTTCTAGATGCTTGTCCCTTCACTGTCCACCTTGGATAAGAAGAAGTACACTTAATGTGTTGGTTTGTGACAGGCGTTTCCATATTTTCCCTTTGTTTAGGAGCTCCTCAGAGGACTGGGGACCGTGAAGGATTCTCTTTTTGTTCTCGGTGAGCTGGGAGAACAGCTCAAGCAACAAGTGGATGCTTCTGCTGCGTCTGCCATTCAGTCGGATCAGCTCTCCTTGAGCCGACACTTAGGCAGCCTCGAGCAAGCTCTCTGCAAGCAGCAGACAGCACTACAGGTACAGGCTCAGATGCAGTGGGCGTTAAAAAACTGGGTGCGCCGTGATGCTTGGGCCTACTCACAGGGAGAGATGCACTCCCCGATAGCAGAACGCTTCCTTCAGGAGCAGAGGATTTTTAAGTAAGTCAATAAACCAATGTGCAAGTCTTAAAAGAACCAGGGGAACGCCCCTCGCCAACATAAGTTAGCCTCTAAACCAATATCTGCTTCCATGGTACCCAGTAGAATATGTTCAGTTGCTAAACACTGTGTGACTTTCATGTTAATTTCCGCATTTATATGATTTACATTTGAGCAAGGCTCAGAATAGTCTAAAGAAGAAAAAAGATCAAAGCTTTGGAAACCTGATGGCGCTGATTTACTCTGACATGCTGAGGCACTTAAGGGTGGAAATCAATTCAACAGAAACAGCCATCAAGGCGAAATATACCTGATTTTTAGCTTTTTAATCTTTTATCTACATGAGTTAACAGTGTATGCTATGAGATTCCTAATATACATCTTCGCCTAAGTCTGAAAATATTTAGTTACTATCTGAGCTTTACCTGGACTACTCAGTTATATGGGAGTGTTTAAAGTAAAGCCCTGTTATCTTACATGCCTAAGCCAACATAGCTGATATTGCTGAGGTAAAAAACCAGTCTTTCCTAATTTTTTAAAAGTGCATGTCTGGTCAGGGCTGATCATCTGGCATTTACTATAGCTTGAGCATCTTGTATTTGCAAATATGAGATCCTGAGTATATAAAATAGCTCTCCTTCTCTAGACAAAACTACACCAACCACCCAAGGTTAACTCCAGAAATAACCTTAATTTCCTAAAGTAGAGTGACCCTCATTCACTAATAGTATCCACTTCATACTAGAATCATTACTTTCTGAAAGCTTTATATTTGTCCTGAAAATTTTCTGCACATATACTTCACAAGGTTCCAGGAAATTTAAAAATAAATGTTGAGGTTCGAGGGTCTAATGAATAATATATTTTACTTTCATGAGCTCTGAGTGAATTAAAAGTCTGAAATTGATATCGGGGGGTGGGGGGGAACGACAAAATTTTAAAAGAGAGAAGACAATTTGATAAAGGAGCATAAAAAATAATTCAAGTGGCCCTGGCCTTTTTACTAAGTTTCTAAATAGCAATTTTCTTTTGTGGGGCGGGGGACAAAAGGCTGGAGTTCTAGATTACGAAACCTTTGCCAAGAGTTTAGAAGGACTGGAAGCCTGGACAGCAGAAGCTGAAGAAATCTTGCAGGCACAGGACCCTAGCCACTCTTCAGACCTCTCAACTATCCAGGAAAGGATGGAAGAGCTTAAGGTAAATGCATCAGAATTGTAACCCCACGTTTTCTATCTTCTCCTGCAAGCCTGAGGGAAAACTCAAAACTCCTGACTTAGCACAAGGACTATCTGTCGACTGCCCATATAGAGCTCCTCTCCAGGACTGAGCTCAGAGGACCACCTCACATCACCTCCAGCCCTACCTCTTGTCTCCCCACTGCAACCAACTGCTGCCAAATAAGCACTTGAATCTGCTTCTCCATCTCTCCCTTCTTTTTCCTCTGACTCACACTGTGTTCATCTTTCTTCCCACTTGTGCAGCAGCAACCCCCCCCCCCCCAGGGATCTCTATAATTTTCCTGTTTTGTTTTTAAGCAGTTTACTAAATTATGAGCTATCCCAAACATTAACTAAGGTAAATAACACAGTTCAATTAGTGTGCAAATTTTATCATGTTCTCTCCTCCCCAGTGGAAAATGCTGAATTGGTTGCCCTTGTTCTTGGGATGAAGGTCAACATGGCTGCTAAAATCTAACTTAATCTGACTTACCTCCATAAGTGGCTTGTCTTTTATTACTGTTATTACAGCTGAAAATATCCATAGCGAAATCCACACCAAGTCAAAAATTCCATCCTGGAAAATACAGTGGCCTTGATGTCATTACTTTAGCCTCAATTTCATTATTGTAACATTGATTATATCCTTCACCTTGTCCAGCCATATTCCACTGCTTTCTCTAATCTGTTCTGCTCTTATTGACCCCACCTCACTTCCTCCAAAACTTTCTATCTAACATTTCAACTGGTTTGATCCCTTCTAGAAAGTTCTTTAAAAGACTGCCCTGCGGACACTTTTGTCTGATCAGGCTCAGATGCTATTTGGTTCAAAAGCTTCAGTGAGGAGATAGTTTTGGCTTAAGTTTTAAATTTAAAGATGATCGGAGGCCAATGGTTTTCTGGGATCATCTAGTATGAGGAGGGTATAAGTCAAGTTAATAAGGTCATACACATAAGCTGTGAATAGTTCACTAAAGAACACATGCCGGATTCACAGTATAGTCCAGTCACAGAATTCAGCTAGTAAGGAAATCCAGCCTGACTTTCCCCTACATGTACCTCAGAATTGTGAGTATGTCTCTGCATGGGAGACCACAGTTATCAGCATCTTCGTGACGTCCAACATGCGACATGCATTGAAGAAGCTCACCTTTGTCAGAAGAGGGTCTAAGTCTGTCTTTCCATCTTGGTTCCAGGGGCAGATGTTGAAATTCAGCAGTATGGCGCCAGATTTAGACCACCTGAACGAACTCGGCTATAGGTTACCCCTGAGTGACAAGGAGATCAAAAGAATGCAGAACCTGAATCGCCATTGGTCTCTCCTCTCCTCTCAGACTACGGAGAGATTCAGGTAGGGGGACTGAGAGGCAAATCCACTAGTCATAAATGAAAATTGCCTGCATAGCAGTGGGCATTGTTTTGGCTAGCCAAGGTGTTTGGGCCAGTCCTATAGACCGATGCATTATGGATCCTTGAACATTCTGCCTGTATCTGTTCTAAGTATGTTGAATAACACTCACAAAATTAGAGCTAGCCATGGCAAAGATAGGACTGTGTAAGTGCATTTCCATGTTTAGTGTAAAACCTACCCCCCCACTTCCTAGTTAGTCTCACTCAGAAAGACCCAGTTGCACACAATTAAACTGCCTCTTTGGCGTTTTCAAAGCTGTAAATCTCTATAGCAGCAAAAAGCCCTATTTTTCTCCCATATGTTTAAGATACTAAATATTACTTTATCCAGGAAGAGAAATATCTTTTAAAGAAGAATACATTATTGGCATGTTTTTGAAAATCATTTTTAAAAATAACACTTAAGAGCTATCATAGTTTTACTCTCTTCTCGTTTTTTTGCCCCTTTAAATTTTATCCCATCACTGATGAGCTGTGTGGTGGTTGAATTAGAAATGGAGACAGAAGTGTGTTTAGTCCTATTTTATCTGCTAGGCATAGGAAAATAAGCAATGCCATAACACTAGTCTCTGTCTCCGTCTCCTTTTCTGTCAGTAAGCTGCAGTCATATTTGTTGCAACACCAAACTTTCTTGGAAAAATGCGAGACGTGGATGGAATTCTTGGTTCAAACCGAACAGAAACTGGCTGTGGAGATTGCGGGCAATTATCAACATCTTCTAGAACAGCAGAGAGCTCATGAGGTAAGTTCAGCCAGCAGTTTTTTAGTAAACAGAAAAAGCCTGAGGCCTGGGGCGAGAGGCTTTAAAGCAGTGTGTCTGAAAAACGCACGGCTCGTGAGTCACTTCTGACGTACAGTGATTCTGGAGGACAGCCTACACCTGCCCCCTGTGGGTTTCAGAGGCAGCAAAGCTTCACAGGAGTAGAAAACCCCCTCTTTCTGTCAAGGAACCACTGAAATCTTATCACGGCTGTGGTCTCCTTCTACAACTCATTCTTCAATCTTGCCTTCTTTCTCAAGTTTAAGGTTTAGCTATCTTGATTGCAAAAATGTGGTCCTGCGCTTTGCTCTGGAAACTAGGAGAGTCAA
This sequence comes from Nesogale talazaci, assembly GCA_004026705.1. Lineage (NCBI taxonomy): Eukaryota > Metazoa > Chordata > Mammalia > Afrosoricida > Tenrecidae > Nesogale > Nesogale talazaci. The sequence goes on from PVJH01014269.1 coordinate 52,540, forward strand.
GTTTGCACAACCAGGCGCAGTGTAAGGTGGAAACCTGCCAGAGAAGGAAGCTCACGTGGTTTCCACTACAAAGATGATAGGAAAGGGGTTGGACCGCAGCCTGTCAAAGGTGGAAAATGTGAGCAGCCCAGAAACACAAGGCCTTCTCCTTTAGTTCTGGCTCGCACAGTCTACCGGCCTCTGCACTAGGGAATGGCAGAGTGGTTCAGTGGCCCTTCTTGGGAAAGTGGCACAGTGGGTTCAGCCTTGGTCTGCTAACTGAAAGGTCATCAGATTGAACTCAACAGCCAGCCTGCAGAACAAAGAGGGGGCAGTTCGCTCTCATAAATGTTGACAGCCTTGCAAACCATAGAGAGCAGCTTCCATCTGCCCTGCCGCTCTTCTGGGAGTTAGAAGCGACTCCCTGGCAGTGGATTTGGTTGGGGTTTAAGCTGCAGCAGGGATCACAGTGGGAGAAATTAACAAGGGGTATAGAATCTCTTTGGGGGATGCCAGAAATGTTCTGAAATTGATACCAGTGATGGCAATACAACTGTAAACATGTCAAAAGCCGTCAAATTGTAAACTTCAGACAGACAATGTGTCTGCTGTGTGGATTAAATCTAAATCAAGTGGTAAAACAAAATGACAGTTGACAGCATCACTATTTTATTTTTAAAAATAGTGAAATGACTGTATTTCCCCAATTATATTGAACCGGGTCCTTTGTGGTGTAATGCTTGCATTTTGGGCTGTGATTCACATGGTCAGTTGTTCGAAACCACCACCGCCGACTCCTGGGGTGAAAGACTGGACTTTGCAGTCCCTTAAAGAGTTATGGCCTCAGGAACCCATAGGGGACCATGATGAGTCAGCATGGACTTCATGGCACCTAGTTTGGTTTGATTAATTATATTCAAAAGGAACTCTGGTGTCACCGTAGCATCGGGTTACCAACCCAAAGCTCGGTTCTTCAGCCACTCCGCAAAAGAAAGATGAGGCTACCTGCTCCTGCAAAGACTGACAATCGGAAACCCTAGAGAGAAATTCTGCTCTGTCCTTTAGCACTGCTATCAGTCAGAATGGACTTACAGCCAGACAGTGGACTTTGATTCTAGTAAGAAACAGTCACTCTTTAGACAGGGAGGAAAAAAAGTGTTTTCCCCTTTTAAAGATATTGGGCTACTCTCTGTACCTAAAAATGGGGCCTATTCTGCATATGGAATATAGCAAGAAGCACATTAGAGGGCATCGATGAACTTAACAGTGTTGTCTTTCAAAGGAAGAGGGCAACAGGACTGTCCTTTGAGGGACTTACTTTCAGTAAATCGAATCCATACTTTGATCTTGGTGCCTGGCTGCGTGGGTGCATCAGGACTCCATGATGCGCACCCTGCAAGATCACAGAGGGAGCCTGGGACAGGGGGAGGTGGTGTTATGAACTGGGCTGAGATCTAAATATTCCGTGAGCTCTCAGAGGACTGGTGCCTAGAAAGAGGCATTCTAAACTTTGTTCTTGTTTCCAATGCTAGTTGTTTCAAGCAGAGATGTTCAGCCGTCAACAGATTTTGCATTCGATCATCCTGGATGGGCAGCGTCTGCTGGAGCAAGGGCAAGTCGATGACCGGTAGGTTTCAGGATGAAGGAAGGTTCCGGTAAATTGGTAATTTTCTTTTTAATGAGCAGATTAGGAGGCATTGAGCCAATCTTCCTAAGGCAATTGTATAGCAGTACAGTCTCCATAATTGGAAGAAAGGATTCGCCTGAATCTCTGAAATGACTTGAGTATTGAATTTTTCTAAAGAACTGCTATTATACTGTATGAAGGACATAGAGTAATTGGAAAGCAGCTAGCCAGCCCAAGCTAGTCATCGGTAGGGCCCGCCATTAATGAACAGGTCAGAATGAATTGGATCAGCGAGGATGTGTGGGTTTATAAACAGATATGTCTAATATTCTCATAGAATTGCAGAAATGCTATACCTAAGTGGAGCTTGGCTACACAAGTATATCTCTCACTCAGAGATGGAAAACCTGAGGCCCAGAAAGGTGAGCCAAGGTGACCAAGGTCAGACAATTCGATAGCAGCTGAATCTGGCCTCGAACCCAGTGGATCTGAATTTTATTCAGCATCGAGTCAGTCAGCCTTCCCACACTGCCTATGTCTGTCTTGCCTGAGAATGGTTTGCTACCTTACGTCAGATCACTTTCAACATGAAATCCTGTTTTTTCTTCATTTACCCGGCATATTCTCCCTTTATTAAAATTTGTGTTCTGAGATGCACTTATCACTTTTTTAAGCTTTTATGACTTGTAAACAAATCTCTTCATATCATATTTACATCTTCGGAAGAGAGCAAAATTTACTAGCGCTAGCCCACTTTCTGAGTGGACCTTCGGGTTATAACACCTCTTGCCCATGGGTTGGTTCTGATTCATCATGACCCCATGGGAGTTGGAGAACTGTGTCCTGTTGAGTTTTCACAGGCTGAGATCAGCAGACCTTTCTTTTGAGGTGCCTGTAGATGAACTCAAGCCCTCCAACATCGGATTAGCAATTGGTTGTGTAATGGTTTATACACACCCAGGGGGAATCTCACTTAGCAAATAAACCTAGTTGGTTTTCTTGCATCTTTCCCATGTTTAGGATCAGTAGTTGTAATTAAAATAAGTTTGTTGTTTTGTTTGTTCCAAAATTTTTTTTTACCAGAAATAGATCATTATTTTATTGAAATGCTTTTAATGTTTTGGAAGCCGTTTCCATTTTTAACTGGCTATTTCTTTGGAAGCACTTGAAAGGCTTTTGTGGTTAAGGTTGGAACAACAAAATGTGATACCATATTTATTCTATTCTAAAGCAGCCAAATTTTCATGAAAGCTTTACTGAGAAGGCAAGGCCATCAAAATAAAATAAATCAGAATGCAATTAACTTTTATCGTTTTGCTTTATTTCCCCTAAGCCAACACTATAACAATAGTATAAACGTTTGAGCCCCTAAGCAAAACAAAATGTGAAATTCTGGTGCAAGCCAGCGTCTGTTAAATCTTAAGTGGAGAATTTAGGAAAGGGCACCAAATAGATGGAGATGGGAAGGCTGGACCTGAAGAGAAAGAATTTTTAAAATTACAAGTTAAAAAAAAAGACAAACTTTCAATTAAAGCCTGTTGAGAACAGAAAGGCCCCCAATCTAAGTGTACTGTGTTCAGAAAGTTCATTTGTAAATTTGGGTTTTAGAGCTTCAACTTTAGAAGTGGGAACAATGTTAAGTTTTAAGTAGATCCTTGCAGTGGCAGGTAGTTCAGGACAGTTCGACTATACAAAGGAGAATAAACTCCCCAAAGAGATCTAGGATAATTGATGGGTGGGTCACCTGAAACCACCCAGAGATTCTTTGAAATACCAGGTCCACACTCTAATCCCCACACAACCGCCATCAAGAAAATCTGCCATGGTGGGGTGCAATTCCACTCCAGCACACCGGAGGTCACTGTGAGTCAGTTGGAACCCAACAGCAACTGGCTGTTGGCTCCTCCTCCAAGGTATAAAACACCCTCAAGACCACAGTTGTGTCTAGAGGTGTAACTTTGAGGACTATCCCAGAAACCTAACTCACTGCATGTGGAATCTCATCGTCAGTGATTCTAGATATCAAACTATCTGCTCACCACCAGGAGTCACCACCAAATCTAACTGAAAAATGAGACTAGGATGCTTGTTTTCCTGGAACTTCCCCTCGTGACTTTGAATTGTGAATTCAGACTGTTTTTGGCACTGACTGTCTTTATAGCCCATCCTTGATGGGCTGTAGTTTCTACTGCTTGGATGATAGTTTTTCGAGCGCTGGTGGATAGTGGGTTACGAACTGGGCTGCTATGAAGTCAGCAGTTCAAAACAATCAGCCTCTCCTTAGGAGAACGATGAAACTTTCTGCTCTCTTAAAGGCCTACAGTCTTCAGAACCCACAGTGACAGTGCTACCCTGTCCTATCGGGTACCTTTGGGTCAGAATCAACTGGTGGGCAAGGCGTTTATTTATTCACCTCTTTGTTTAGGTTGAGTCACATTCTTAAAAAATATTTTAAGAATAAGGACAATTTGATGGCAGAATCAAATGATAGAGTTGTCCTGGATAATCGAGTATAAGACTAGAGGAATAAGCCCAATCTTTATTTGAAGCCATACTCAAAAAGAGAGATGGTCATGTCTTAGAGAAAACAAAGCAAATATCATCAAGAAAATGCGAAGCTTCAACTAAGTCTACTTGGAAGAAGCACACCAGCTTGTGTGATCCGTCAATAAGCCAAAGCCAATGGAGGGAAGGGTATCAGAGCTTAAATTGTGAAGTCGGTTTGCAGAAGGTTATATGATGACAGTGGAAGTCCGAAATCCATTTAGAGGGAACACATGTAGATTAAGCCTCTGGTGAGTCCTCTCTGAATATTCATGTTAACACTGCAGTTAGAAAGTATCTTTAAGTTGATCGTGACAGGTAGTTAGATTAAAGTATAATACTTTATCATTGGATCTCTCTTTGGTCCCATTTTAAGCTATTGCAGGTGTTTTGTTTTGTTTTTTAAATGAAGGGGAAATATGTTGGCGACGCCTCTGCTGAATCCCTTCTGACCATATAGACCTGGGACAAACTTGAAGTATAGATTCTTACAGATGCAGTCAAGTAGCAATGTCTTGTCATTTACTCTCCCTCTTGACCCATTTTAAATCCATTCTAGTTCTTAATATTTTCTGGTTTCTTTTCTTTCTTTTTTTTTTTTTTGTTTTCTGGGCATCACTGCCCTCTGGTGGTGGGCGTAGGAAGCCCAGCCTCTGCTCCTAGTGGAGCCCGCTGCTGGAATTGAACCTCCATCCCAGTGGGCTGCAGTCCCACGCACAACCACTACGCCACCGGGGCTCGGCCCTGATTTCTTTTCAATTGAGGCTTTTCTGTTTTACTTTGTAATGGTTGTTTGGGTTTTTTT
>PVJH01014270.1:0-57558 GCA_004026705.1 Nesogale talazaci
CCCCCCTTCCCCTTGAACCCTTAGTAATTTACAAATTATTTTTTCAACCTGTACACTGTCCCAACACTCACTTCCCTGTTGTCCATGCCCCATAGAGGAGGCTACGTGTAGATCCCTGAAGTGGGTCTCCCTCTCCATCCCTCCATCCCTCCACCCTCCTGGTATTACCACTCCCATCACTAGTATTGTTTCCTTTATAATAATTTTTAAAATTGTATAATCATCCCATGAATATATGTGTAATTTATCTTTCCTCAGTGCCATTAAGTTGCCTCCACCTCATTGGGACCCACAGGCTAGACCTGCCCTATATGTTTTTGAGGCTGAAGTTCTTTAAAAGAGTAGAAAGCTCCACTTATCTCCCACCAAGCACCTGAGGATTGCTTTAAACTATGTTTCACAACTTACAGTGTAACCTATGATAAAATCATTAGGACTTGAGAATTTCTAAATCAAAGTCTTTAATACTATACATATATGTGTACATAATCACTTAAATACATTGCATTTAATTCTCACAAAAATAGCTACATAATCAAACTGTAATAAAGTTCATGGAATAAAAATATTAGTAGATTTAAAGATTGATATTTGCAGAATGCATGAAATTAGATAATTGCTGACTTTTTGTGCCTAAAGTTTTATTATCATAGTGTGGCAGTCATGTGCTTATGTTAATTTTATGATTGAAATGTAGGTGTGGAGTCTAGCCTGTTAATCTGGAGATAGCCATTGGGTCGCCAATGAGCCTTGCATGTGGGCATGGCTTTCTCCTGAGACTCCAGGGAAATCTCGCGGTATTTCCATCATGGAGCTGAGAAGCCATCTACCCAGTTGTTGGGAGTTAGTTTCAGAGATGATTAATCACAGACAAGATGGCAGCGTCGGAGAAGCTAGAGGAGCCAGCAGAGAGACCACACAGCTTTGCCCTGATGGAGCCAGATCTCTGAAGGTGGGGCAGCCATATGGAGACCTCTGTCAGCAATGATTTGCTTCTGCTGTTGATGGACCCTGAGCCCTGGAAGCGAGGAGCCATGTGGAAACCCCTGCCAGGATTCTGTACCCACTCACCTGTGACTTCCTGAGTCGGAAGGAGACTATATAGACTGATTTCGGGCTTATGGGTTAATATTGGACTTATGACTTTGAACTGGACTGGATTGGGATGCCTTCTTAATGTCACATTCCTTTTGTATATAAACCCTTTCCTTACATCTATATACGTGTCTATGAAATTTGTTCCTCTAGCCTACCTAGACTGACACACATAGATAATGTTAATGATACTTAAAATGAAAGTAATTTAAGTTCTGGGTTTCATTTTTACTTATTTTTTAGTGGTTTAAATTTCCAATTTCCTTTTATTAACTTCTGAAATCATGAATATTCTGAACTTCACTTTCTAGCCAGTAGTTATTAAAATGATGTTGCACTGTTGTTTTGGAAATGTCTTGAATATAAACAGAATTCCTAGATAACACAGACCAGCCAGGTCCTGTCAATGTAGACATGTTGCTGCTTTGCATCACAAAATGAAAAACAATACATTTGCAAACAGTGTAATGTTTTTAAAAAATTCTTATAATAAAGATTATCTTTATGGTGAGCAATTTATTACTGTCATTCTAAAATAATTGAGATTAAATTCTATAAGATGTTTTATAATATGTATATATATGTGATGGGGTGTCAAAGAGTTTATGAAGACATCATTACTTTTTATTTTCATTTTTCCATAAACTTTTTCAAGCCTCATTGTATCTATTCATGTTATGAGTATGATCCATTAATGAAGGGGCTAACCCAGTAAAATATTATTCATCTGAGAGGAAATTACTGAAATTATTTTAATTAGTTAAATTAACAAGTGAATTACATATGTATTTGGTTTTATGTTCTTTTCAACTTTGTTTATCAATATTAATATACAATAATATTACTATATTTTCTTGACTTTATGCTTCAAGAATATGTGAACATGTGTAGTCTTGACCCTCTGCTGACATTTCTTTATAATAAGTCCCTTCGAGAGTTCATGCACTTTGACTATCTTATCATTCAAGAAGTGATTCCAAAACCTGCCTCTAGCCCAGCTGCCTTTCTGTCATTATTTGATCATCAACTGTATCCATGGCTTCTCCAGAAAGGAAACACACATTCATTGCACCATAATTTTGGTCTAAAGTATGTGTTTCTTCCTCTTTCCTAAGCTACCATATTAAAACCTTAAATATTTCAAGTAGGTTTTTCCTCGACAATATTAGTCTGACTTATAGTCTCTGTTTCTTTTACTTGCTTGTATCTATCTATCTATCTATCTATCTATCTATCTATCTATCTATCTATCTACAATCTATCTATCTATCTATCATCTATTTATCTATCTTCTATCTATTGATTTAGTTCAGTCTCTACTTCTGTACATGAAGTAGTTTTCTCAAACCTAGTTAATCAGATTAGCACACTGTATAGTATTTCTTTTGCTCATGTTTCTAATATAGCCCATGTCAATGAGAATTTCCCAAATACAACTAACACAAACTTTGCTAAACATTATATATTTTATCACTCTATTTAACACACCTTGCATTCCATACAGCTTAAGTTTGGGTTTGTTCTCTTTCATTACTTGGATCCCCTCACATTTTTTTTAAAAAAATCACATCTCCTTTATGATATTGTTTAATAGACAGATAGTTTCTATCAATCCATTGCATGGAATAATCTTTCAAGAAATATCTTTCATTCAATTTTTATCCCTTTAAAATTTTTGTGTATTTTGCTTCCCTTATTACATGCTTCAGAAATTCCCCTTTTAGAATTGTTTTGTTACTACCTCTGCAGTACTCTGTGCTTAGAAAACTGATTTCTAAATGACTAATGTTGACTCTCCGGTCTCCCACGGAGAAGGAAGAGCAGGCAGTGGATGGGTGGGTAGCCGGAGATAGCTAAGGAACACCATCTTTCCATTCTGCTAAGCTGCAGCTTCACTGTGTTCTTGCACCCACAGGCACAACACCTGTCAGGAGGTACTCAAACAAATTCAAATTCTATCTTTTGCTAACAATATTGTTCTCTCCCCAAACGTAAAATAGGGTAGGGGTTTCCCATTATACCAAGTCCTTGGGGCATTCCTTGTTATTGGTTCTCATATTCTGCAAATAAACAGGACTGAAATAAAAACTGAACTCATCACTATATTTCCTACTATTTTATATTGTGCCCACTTCCTTATTCTTTTAAGTTCTATTGTTTCAAATGGAAGCTATTTCATACAACACACAAAAACCAATGGTAGTTAAACGATCACATTGAGAATGAGATAAAATTATCACTGCCTTGTTATTGTGATGGATATATAAGCAGCATCCCAATGCACAAAATTTGGTGAAAAATGATCATAATGATCACAGGAATAACTACTTTAGAATGACAGCATTTCAGATGGCTGTTGCTTTTGGCTAAGGAGTAAGTGATTGTGATGAGGCTTGGCATGATGCAAGTGGTCTATTTCTTCACCTGATTATTATACAATATTACTTTCATGAGAATTATAAGGTTTGTATGTATATTTCATGAATATTAGTATATTTTAAAGTTATAATTGTATCGTCACTTAGAAGTCTATTCTTTTAAACCATTGACCAGAGCAGAGAACTAGATTTGTGAGAGTGTGAAAGGTCACAGAGTAAAAGCTGGCATAGAGGTTTGCTCTCAGAATGAAATGGAAAAGCTGTGATGGCTGTGAATGCAAATGGATGCACTTCTGGAGACATGCAGGGCGAAACACTTGTTTGAGCAATCCTGGTGTAGAAGGTTCAATTTTCTCTCTTAGAGGTACAAATAATAACTTTAAGGTTACATGAAGCATAGAGACATTCGTTTTTTTTTAAAAAAAGAGTATGAGATATGACAATCATGTGGATCGAAAACAGCAAGCATTGGATAGCAATTAAACACTAAACAAAATTAAAAAAGGATTGTGTTAAAGCTATTCTGACTCCTGGAGACCCTGTGTGTCAGAGAGGAACTGAGGTGCAGCATCTTAGGAGATGATTTTTCAGCAGCAGGCTATGAGGACTTTCTTCCTTGAAATTAGAAGCTGAGTATGAAAACAGTTTACACAGTGCAGGATATGTTCTTTTTCAGTGCCATTGCTTCGTGTACAAAAAAGAACACTTCATGTAACATATTGAATCCCTGACCCTTTGCTATCCTCACAGCATGCCCAAAGAAGATCAAAGAACTCACCACCTCTCTCCTCAGGATCAGACTGTTTAAACTCCTAAAAATGCTAAGTCCATCCTTATGGTAGTGTCTGACGGTTTCTTCACCAGCACCATATTTCAAAACCATCAATTCTTTTGTCTTCCTTATTCATTCTTCAAATTTTATTTATCCAAATGTTATATACTTATGAACCATTTGAAAATATCATGGTCAAGTATACCTTAACACTACAAGTGGAACTTTTGACTTTTACTACTCTGAAGGGATATTTTTAAGGCAATATGTCTGATGTCATACTTCCTTTGAATTTTTGAGCGCTGATGCAAATGGAATTAAATCTGGGTCCAAGTGCAATTTAATCCTTTGTAACGTATGTATGCAAATATCATTATGCTTCTCTATATTCCCTTTATGGGATTTTTTCTGAATATTTAGCTCTATTTCATCTTGAAGAATGAAGTCTTAGACCTTGCAGCCAAAAAAGTTACATTATCTGTATATTACAGGTTATATTTCGCTTCAATCCAAATGTCACATGATTCATATAGTCCAGCATCTTGGATTATTTTCTCAGTGTATATAGCAAATAAGTATGGTGAAAGGACAAAATCCTAAACAAAATACAGTTTCTGGTTTAGAGTCACGCAATGTCCCCTGGTTCTGTGAGACGAAATATCTCTTGGCCTCTGTACATTTTCCGCATAAGTACAATGTAGTAATCTGTGTTCTACCTCACAGTGTTGTATTCTTTGTGTTGCTCCTTTGCTTTGTCTTATGGTTTTCTTGCTTTTATCTCTGATCTTGGCCTCGGATCCTTGCTCTGCAACATGTCTTAGTGACACAGTCTCTGACCACTGTTGTCTTGGCCTACACTAATCCAGACAATGATATGTCCTCTACTTGCTGGAGTCCTGAGATTTCTTTCTGTGTGTGAAATGGCTCTTGTATGTAGAGGAATGACTTTGATGGAGGTGAGGTTTTTATCTTTCAGGAAACCATCCTCATAAAGAAACAGAGAGCGGTGACCTGGTTCAACCCTTCTACTAAAATAGAGACTTAATTCCACCTCAATCCTGTTCCCTCTCATAGCTGAGAAGTAGGCATGAAGTCAAGTATTATAATAGATAGCACATAAAAAAGTGGTTCAAGGGAAAAGGTGGATGTTTGGAGAATGGCAACAGCAGCAGACATGTGAAGGATCTTGGCACAGTACATTTATTTATGTATTGTGAAAAATGATGTACGAGCCCCTAATTAAATGATTTTTAATAATAAAATTTTTTTAAGTGTTGGTCCTAATAATTGATGTCATTTCAAGGAGTGGTAGGGGTGGGGTTAGCAATCGAATTAGTCCAAAGTCATTTGCCAAAAGACCAAAGTGTGACACAACATAAAACAACACTACATGACCGGTAAGCAAGCACTCTCTCTTTTTGTCTGTCTTCAGTTGTCAAGGTGCTAGTCATTGCTTCCCATTGGTGATAGATGTATCTCAGTGTCCGTTGTGACTGCATTGTCTTTGCAACGTGAGGTTGAGATTATTAATTTGCATTAAAATTACTGCCATTTTTATTTTTTATGGTGGGTTTGGGGGCTCATCTGACTTTTCCGACTCAAACAGAAATAGCCTAATCTATTTTACAGACATTCGCCTCCAGCTGAAATATCTTGACCGTTCGTTTCCATGTGCACTTCCATATGCTTTCAGGCTTCTCTCTTCCAGGCCACAGAAGGTTAATATATGTTACTGGAAAAGATGTTTTAAATATTGTTCATTTCTACTGAATACATGCAGATAAACACCTATATGAAGATCTCTGCCTCCAGGCATGATTATGCTTTATGAGAAAATGTTTTAAGTTATGCAAGATGCTTTTAGAACAAATTCTTTAGTGTGCTAGCTAATTGCAGGAAAACGCTTCCTTTGAATATTCTTGGAGTGTTTCCACTTCTTCCACTTTCGTGCTGTCTGTTTGCTCATGTCTTCGGCAAAGAAAGCAAATGCATGCATCATATTGTTTAAATCCGTAGTGTAAAATTTTAATAAAAACATTATCTTGCATTTTGGCTTTAAATCTCAAATGCTGACTGGCATTAAAAATATGACATTGTATCTTAGTCTCAATGAAATACAATTATACTAGGGAATAAGTGATTGAATATAAAGTGAGTGTGTGGTACTTATTACAGAATTGAAAAACTAAGAACCTAACTTGCTATTCAAAGTATAAGTATTTTACCAAAATTGCAATAGCTGGTTATGATTCTTATTTACAGAAATCAGATGCAAATGCACTGAGCTTTTAAATTAGTCCAAAAATATTTTTGCTACTAAGTTATTAGTATTAAACAATTCCATATGATAAAAAACAGAAGACGAGGGCTGAGCCTCAGTGGCGTAAGTGATTGAGTGCAGGACTGCGGCCTGTGGGCTTCGTGGTTCAAATCCAGCGGCGGCTCTCAGGAGCAGCGCAGGGTAGCTCCCACGACCACCAGAAGGCAGTGATGCCCCCAAAAAATAATAGAAGGAGAGGGATAACTTAAATACATATTTACATTTAAAACATATTCATGTTTTTGGTACCTCAATTACCATATGATAATTTAGAGAAGGTTTGATATCTCACTTGCAATAAATTAAAATTCTAGTCACCATCTTATGAACAACCAATACATATTTTCCGTACTTAATCTCAGATGGAGCTATATCTTGAAATTTATAAAGATTTTACTAATTTTGTCACTTGAATATGATCTACATCTAACAATTAAATTTGCTTGATTTTTAAATGTTTTCTGTAGCAGTCAAATACATCACATACAGAATATTTTGCAAGCCTCAAAAATTTAATACTATGACATGTTTTTGGTGCAATCTGATAAAGTAATGCTTTCAAGTGTTTTCATTGCCAAGTAAAATGTGCAATTTGCCTGTTAGCCTCTAAGTCAGAGAACTTAACTGACATGAAAATAAGATTCCATGAGTAGGGGATAAGCTTGAGAAAATTATGTTTATATTTGTGAAAATCTTTATTCGTTGTTGAATTTCATTATCTAAAATATTTGAGTGACAAGTTAAGAACTTTGCAAGTATAGATTGCACTAAACTAAATTATGATGCATATTTAAAGGGTAGTGATTGTTAGGTGGGGTTGAGCCAATCGCGACTCATACAACCCAATAAGACAGAGCAGAACATCACCAGAAGTTTTTTTTTTTTTTTGGAGGGGTGCATCACTGCTCTTTAGTGGCCATGGAAGCTATCCAGCCTTGCTCTCGGAAAGTGGCTGCTGGATTTAAACTGCCTAGCCAGTGAGCTGCAGTCCTGCGCTCAACCACTACACCACCAGGGCTCAGCCCCACCAAAGGGTTTTCTATTGGAGTAGCAGAGCTTCAAAATACTAGCTCACTATGCCAGCTATAAAAATGTACCCAACACCTAGCTGCACATGGATATCATGGAACACCCTGGGAAGATGTCAGAAATTGTGATGGGAAACTTAGAGTCAGAGGGGAGGATAAATAAGTGTGTATATTTAGGAGGGGAGATTGAATGGCAATCCACGACCCTGGGTGATTGACACTGACAAAAAGAAAAGATTCAATGAGATTCTGTGGTTTGGATTCAAAACCGATAATGATAATGACAACATTAAGGATAACAAATTATCTTACATAAAGTGTGATATCTCCTCTCCAGTCTAGGCATAGGTTATGGGAATGGACTGAGTGCTATCATTTTGATGTTCTTGCCTTTTTAATTCATATCTCATATTTTAAAAAAAAACATGGAAATAATCTTCCACAGTATAAAATTTTGAGACATTTTTTTTCTTAGCCTTTTCAAGATAAATACCACATTCATATTGCTTCCATCTCTCTTAAATTCCAGCTGAAAGATTTTCTCACTAATTTAACTTACTTTATCTATTCATTTATGAAACTTGCTGATACTGAGCATTGTGCATTTTTCTGACTATGGAAAGTAGTCTTCTTTTTATTCTCAAGAATCTTATTAAAAAACAATTCACATGACATTCCTCACCATGATCAGTTTTAGAATGTTCCTTGTTCTTCTAGTCATTATTATTAGCACCCCATTTTCCCCAACCTTCCCTCCCATACATGACCCTGCAGAGTCACTAATCCAGTTATAGTCTCTACAGATGTAACTCTCCTGAATGTCAGGTACAGAAAAAAAACTTAAAAACCAACAAAAACAACAAAGTCAAGTACCTAAAAGCCTTTCAGCAGAAGAGAACAGATTTTCCCTGGTCAACAGAAAGAGACATAGGGAGTGTGTTCATTCTGACGTATACTGTGGTTCTGCTAGGGGACATCCGCTAGATTCTGACTCATGACAACCCTATGGGCGAAGGAGGGAAATGTTGCTGGGTTCTGTGCCAGTTTCACAAGTGTGCTTAAGCCTGAGCAGGCTCCTCTATTATGCCAAGTATTTGACTTTGTCAAGGGGCTGGTTTCTCCTGATGATATTTCGGATGGACTTGAGATCAAGTTTTACCATTGTCACTTCTAAGGAGAATTCTAGCTACAGTCCTCTCAAGGAATATTTGTTTGTTCTTTTAGCTGTCTGTGGTATTTTGAACATTCTTTTCAGCATGGTAATTCAAGTACATTTATTCTTCTCCTCTCTTCATTATTCATTATCCAATTGTGATATGCATTTAAGGGAAATGACAATACTATTGTTTGGTCCAATCATACCTTGGTTCCCCAATTAATATCATTGGTTTTGAATAACTAAATAATTTTCAGCATAGCTATATGGCATAATTCATCAATTACCTTCAGTTTTTTGTGTTGCGGTGGTGTGTGTGCTGCTGTGAGCCTGGAAACTATGTCACTGGCATTTCATAAACAAGCAGGATGACCCAAATTAAAAGTTTCAGCAGAGCTTTCAAACTAAGTGCTGCCTTCAAAAAAGGAACAGGTTGTCACTTCAGGAAAAGTTAGTCACTGGAAACCTTATGGATAGCAGAACACTGACAGATAAGGAAAGCGTCATTCATATTGGCAGAAATTTTTCAGAGATAATGGCAGAACATGAGTCCCTCAATGTCAGTAGGTAATCCAAATGTGACTGAGGAAGAGCTAGCACCTCAAAATAAAGTTGCTACCATAGTAAAAAGATCAATTTCAAACATCAGATTACAAACATCAATTAATAATCATAACTTGGAGTATACACTGTGTGAATCTAGGGAAGTTTAAAATCATCTAAAATGAAATGGAACAGATAGAGATCAATATTATAGGCATTAGTGAGCTGAATTGACTAGTATTAGCCATTTCCCAGGATGACAATCAAAAGTAATGACATTATCAAAAAGAACATTTCAAAATCTATCATGAAGTACAATGTTGTCTGTGATAGGATAATATCTATTTAGATATAAAATGTGCAGTCGATTCAACTGTTGTTCAAATTTATACAACAATCACAATATTAGTAAGGAAGAATTCTGGGTATTTTACCATTTTCATTCTGAAATTGATCAAACGTCATCAGATGGATTGACAGATAGATAATGGGAAGACAGAAACTGAAACAAATAAGAAGTAAGAGCAATTGCAAAATATGTCCATGGGATTAGTAGCGATGTTGAAGATCACATTCCAGAATTTTGCCAGGACAACAGCATCTTCATGGCAAGTATTTTTTCAATGACACAAAAGGTTACTACACACATGGACTTCTCAACATGAAACACACATAAGTCAATGATGACCTCACTGGAAAAGGCAAAGGAGAAGCTCAATATTAGCCTCTAAATGGAAGCCAGCAGCCAACTTTGTAACAGAAAAATCAGCTGCTCATATGTTGATATGAGCATATGCTCATATGCTCATAGGTTGAAGCTGAAGTAATTGAAAACCAAAGTCAAAATATCACCTTGAGTATACGCTCTCTGAAATTGGAGAGCATCTCAGGACATCTTTGATTCCTTGAACACTAGTGATCAAATGCCAGAGCAGCTGTGCAAAGACATAGGAAAAAGAGAAAAAAAGAGAGACAAAGAGAGGCAAAGTGGAAGTCAGCAGAGTGCCTGAGCCTGGCTCTCAGTCACAGACTAGTGAAAGCCAGTCGAACACGTGGCAATAAGATGTCTGAACAGGCAATTGCAAAGGGTATCTGAAGGAGACAAAATGTTTTCGAAAATGTGCAATGACGTAGTAAACTAAAAGAGCTAAAAAAAAAAATCAATTTGAAATATTGAAAGACTCCTTGGGCTAACTATTGAATCATGGAGAACATGTTTATAGAAGATGCGAAAAATGAACAGTCCCTGAATCCCAACGAACTAGTTGACATGTAACCATTTCAATTAATAATAATGATAATAAATAAATAAACAAAAAATTAAAAAGAATTATAACATATGTTTGTCACCTTACCTGATATTTTTCTGCTTATATTACTCTAGCTATAAAATAGATTATGAATTGAAAGAACAGAACAAAACAATAAAATAGACTTCTTGCAGATGTTCTATATTCAAGAAATGATACACCTTCTGATGATAGAGGTAAGATTCTCATGAACTATAATGCCTAACAAGTAGGTAGAAAAATATGAAAGCAATGTTTTCTACTTGCTGTTAAAGACATATATATATGCCACAATTTTACAATGAGAATTTCAATCAAATTTAGATACTTAAGCAGCAACTCAGATATAGCAAATAAAGTATGTTCAAAACACTATCATTCATCATATTTTAGCTAAAAAGATTTAAAAGAAAACTGTGATGACTGCAACAAAAAGGTAAATTGTTCACTACAACTTTATGAACTTGGGCTCTATTATTAGTTTTGACAACTAAATAGGATGTCACTAACTTTTCCTAAATAATCTGCTGATTATCTGTCCTCAAATAATTGGTAGGTCAAGTCTAGGCACAGTATCTTATTAAAATATGGAGTTTATTAATGGGTGCTGAATAGCTCCAACTCAAGTTTTTAAAACTTATGAAAGATAGAAAAAACTTAAGAACTGCAAAGAAAATAAATAATTTTTGCACTTGTATTTTTTTAATCAGAGAAATATCTGAAACACACAATAGATGTATATGTTTCAAATAAGTATTTTACTCACCATTTTATATGATCTATAACAATTTTCACATAACTTTAAACTTTCTTTCAAGGGAAGGGGATTTATAAAACCACAAGACCCAAAGTTAATAGACTCCAAATCTTTAGACTTCAGATGCTTATCTTTTTTGAATTTTCTCTGGAAGAAAGGTTGACCACAGCTCAAACTTGAAGGGTTCCTTCCCTCAAAGCTGAAATGCGAGGGTATTGGCAGTGGACTGAATCTAAGCAGCTTCAGCATCTTGTGAGAGAGTAAGATACTGAGAAATCAGAGAGAAAGAGATTATTTTTACCTTTGCTTTTCCCCAATAAATGAGTGTAATTTGGGGCTTATAAGTGAACTGCCAACCTTGACTTTAAATGATCTCAAATGAGATCAGTGTGATCTCTAACAAATTTTCACGATAGGGCTAAAATGCCATATTTTCTCGGAAGTTAGATGTTAATGAGGTTGGTTAGACATGGCTAGTTAATAAATATTAACTTTATTTTTGTAATTATTAATACAATATACCAGATCAAATCAACTTTGTGTTTCTTAACTACATTTATCACAGACTTCTACATTTGTATACCTTAGTTAAAAATAGTACAAATGACTTTCTAATATTTTACAAATCTGTACTAACTTGTAGCTAATGTTAGACTATTTCACACAAAATATATATAGTTTTACTACTCACTTCCATATATGAGTGTTGTGTTAGTTTGGGCAGACTGGAGAAACAAATCCATCAAAGCTCATATGTATACAAGAGAGTTTTATATAAAGGCAAGTGTACATTAAGAAAACATCCCAACTCAGTGCTGTGCAAACTCCTAAGTCCAACATTAGCCCAAATGAGTGGCACCAGTCCACAAAGTTCTCCTTAATCTCACAAAACACATGCAATGATACCAACTTCAAGAGGAAAGCCAAATCAATGAGCATGTAAGCATCTCATCACTGATGGGGGTCTCCACATGACTGTTCCAGCACCCAAGGCTGCATGAGGGTAGGTCTATGTAGCTTCTCTTCAGGGGTGTCTTGTAGGAAGTGAACCTTGCCAACTGAGGCAAGGAACTCCCTAAAGCAGCTGCACCCTGATCCAATCACCAGAGGGCAAGAGACCAGAGAACTAGAAAAGATAAGGCTCACCAAGCCATTTATCTCTCTACTCTTTCAATTAATCCCACATGTGTTTATTGGCTAGATTGGCACAATAAACCTTAACTATGTTAAGTGTATAAACACACACAAGGGGGTATCAATCCCCCCCCCCAAAAAAAAAACCCAGAAAAATACTCTGTTGGTAGAGTTTTGGTAGTACACATTTCCACTGCTGGGTGAGCATCAAGCAACACTCTCTGAGTTAGTGCACCTAGTGGCATAGCCTGAGAATGTTCTCTCTCATCACAGTGAATTTTTCATAAAAGCACTTTTGCTTGACCCTCATTTTTGTGTGAAGGCCAATGTAAGAGAATAGCCTGTAGCTGTGAAATCTTATTTCCTCCTCAGGAATAATGCTGAAGAAACTATTGTGATGTTGAAAACAGCTTACAAGGACAGAGTTATGGGAAAATCTAAAACTCACAAGTGGGTTTCAAGATTGAAAAAAGGTGAAATGTCAAGTCTGAGCTCCTGTGGCGTACTGGTTGAGTGTGGGACTGCTGCCCACTGACTTGGCATTTCAAATCCAGCAGCAGCTCTCCAGGAGCAAGGCTGGGAATCCTACTCCCACAAGGGAGCAGTGATGCCCACCAAACAAAAACAAACAAATGAAAAGATCAGTTTAGGCAGTGATGCCACCAAAAAAAGGTGAAATGTCACTTGATGACAAATCTCATTCTGGACATCCATCAATTTCCCAAACTGATGAAAATGTCAACTCATAGGGCATTTGGAGTTCATATCACCATGTCAGACTGTTAATCAGGCTTTTTATTTTGATGGTCTGAAAATATTGCATAACTGTGTGACAAAAAGGCCTGATTTGTGGCAGACAGGGACAAGTTTAGCTTCAGTGACAGTGCACCTGCTCAGACAGTCATCTCAACACACCACATTTTGGGGAAAACACAACGTCCCTCTCTTGCACCACTCATATTACTTACCTGCCTTCCTCTGCCTGACTTCTTTTTGTTTCTGCTAATGAAGAGGGACAGGAAGGGACAGATATTTAACAATGCACAGTGAAGAAAAGAATGAGGGAGCGGTTGTCAGTTTTCCAAACAGATGAGTTTGAAATATAATTCCAACAATGAACTGTAGTTTCTCAAGTGTATTAAGTGTAATGACAAGTACTTTGAGAGTCGTAAGGTTGCTTTGTAATAAATTTTAAATGCACAGCTTTGAAAAATAATCTGGCTTTCATATATATTCATATATATATGCCTATACACACATACCTGTTTTGAAACCATGATAATGACTTTTACTTTATATGATTTAAGAAAATTACAGAAAGATACAATGATACATTCTGTGTCTTCTTGGCTGGGAGGTATTTTCAGTTTAGAAGTTGAAGCCTCCCCCATGTGACTTAACAAAATGTAATCATAAACATAATTAGAGGCCTGATGTTATTGGAAAGAATTTTTATCAGAGAGGTGGCTTAGTCCAATGTAATCTGATGCTTTTTGACCTTAACTCCCTTCTTGCTAATCTAGTTCCTGCCCAAGGCTCATAAACCTGACAGATTCCCTGATGATTTTCTTTGGATTCATCCATCTGCCTCTGCCTCCCTCAGTCTGTGGTCTTCCTGCTTCCTGGTGTATCTTCTTCTGTGTGGGTTTGCCGACCTCAGGAGCTATATGTCAAGAAAAGTCTGGACTGAACTGCTTAATCACAAACATGTGAGCCACATTATTGATATTAAATGTATATATATGGCACTGGCTTTGTTTCTTTAAGGGAGCAAATCTCAAATGTGTACCAAATAGTTACAGTGAAATATGGTTACATCAACATCTCCTTTGAACGTGTGAGCTCTATAAGGGATAGCATCTCATTCATCTATTGTATAACCAGAGACTCTTGGTCTCTAACACAAACAGTTAAGGGGTAGATTCATAATTTGAATCCATAGAAGAAATCCCAAATGATCTAATTCTGAAAAATTAAAAACACCAACACCGCTTACAGACATAATGCAATTCTACTCTGAATTACATAGTGTTGTCAGGAATTGAAAATGACCTATTATAATTGTTATATTTTTCATTCTTTTCCCATTACATAAGCATAGGGAGCTTTGAGGGTGGAGTGGGTTATGGGTGGGAGGCTAATCACAAAGTCAAGGTTTCAAACCCATCAGTCACATATACTGTGAGAAAAAATAAAAAATGAGGTTAGCTGCTCCTGTAAATATGAATAGCTTTGTATCCATTGAGGATCAGTTATAGCCTGTTCTATAGTGTCCTTAGAAATTAGAAATAACTCTAGGACATTGGGTAAGTAGCTTAATTATTTAGACATCTAGCCTAGTGCACGTGCACATAAAAGTCATGACTGAGGGCCATATTTAACCACTGATTTTCCTATTGGCACAAAACAGAAGTCAGATATGCTTCCCCCTTCCAACCTTCTTTACTCCCTTCAGGTACAAAGCAGTCCTCACAAGACACTCTATTTTTCATCTGGGTTTCATTATTTTGGGAGTAAAATCCAATTTGGGAGAATTTCCAGGTACTTCTCACCAATACGGATGTCTCTTGGGGAAGTTCCTAGGTTCCCACAAGACAAGATCTCTAAATATGAAGTACACAGTCCTTAATCTGCAAGGACACCTATCTCTCCTCAGCTGGGTGCCGGGTCTCCATTTAGTCTTCAGACTCTCAGAGTCCTAGATTTTTTGGCCACTTCCTTCCTGGGCTGGGCAGTCCGCTCACAGCTCAGCCTCACCGTCTCTTAATCTCAGCATTGCCCCTATGACCTCACTCATGGTGTCCTGGCCTGCGTCTTTGGTCTCATTTTGGCTTCTTGCTTTGTTCCCTGGTCTCTATGCTGCAGCCCTGGGGCCTCTGCTCTGGTTCTCCATCATACCCCGCAGAGGTCATGACGATGCACCATTTGAGGATCTTCTAATGGTTCAGGGGTTTCTGTTTCCTTGTGTGGCCCATATTCACAGAGCAAGGATTTTGATGATGAAGCATTTTGTTTGGCTCAGACCATAGGGTTAAGAGAATAAAGGGTGGTGACTGGGCTCCTATCCTATATTAAATTAGAGATCCAATCTCGCCAGGATCTTGTCCATTAGCCTAGCAGAGATTCCTGCCTGAAGGATAAGCCTGGGCCGGTGCCCCGAAGCGAGGGCATGTTGGATGTGGGGACCAGCGCCTACATCCACTGCGTCAGCACCTTTGTCCCGCTAGGCCAGAGTAAGTACCAGCTGCGGGCCGTCATCATCTCAGAACACCACCAGAGGAAGAACTTGGGCTCTCTGATCCAGAAAGTGTTGCACCCGCTGATGCTTCAGGGCGAGAACCTGGTGTTGGTGACCCGGAAGGCCATCATCCAGCAAGACTACTCAGCAGGCAGTGCTCACCGTCTTCCCCATCCTGCGCCTAACCCTCACCCTAACTCAAGCATACCAAGCCCGACTTCAACCAGGTGCTCCAGGGCACAGTGGCCAGCACCAAGAACATGCTGTCGATCTCATCACCTTCATGGACACCACTGGCACCAAAACCCTGGAGGACTTTGCAGACAACATCAAGAACAACCCTGACAAGGAGTACAACCTGCCCAAGGAGGGCACAGTGCATGAACTATCAAGCCATGGCATTCACTTCCTGCACAGCTTCTGGGTTTCCAGGAGACAGCAGGTGGCATGCTGGCCTCTCAAGTTCTTGGGGACACATATACTATTCCTTTGGACCCCCGAGAGACCAGCTCCTCAGACACCAGCTACAGCTCTGAGTTCAGACAGCGGCTCCTGAGTACCTACCTATGCAAAGTCTTGGGCAACCTGCAGTTGAACTTGCTCAGCAATACCAAGATTGCGAGGACTTGCCTTGATGTGCCAGCTCTCTGCACAACAACTACAGCTACAACCTCAAGTCTCCTGAGAAGTCCGAGCTCATCCAGCTGGTGGCTGTGACCCAGAAGACGGCTGACCATTGCTACCAAGAACACATTGAGCCTCAGATGCAGACATACCAGCGCAATGGTTAAAGATGACAGACTACATCATGGAGAAGAATCTTCCCTGGTTCCAGCCTGGAGTCAAGCTCCGGGAAAAGGAGCGGCAGGTGATCAAGGAGACTTTAAGGGCTTTGACCATGGTCTCGAGGAGATCTGAAAGATCCAGGAGGCTTGGGCTGTGCCCGACACCGAGCAGAGGCACCTGATCTGCCAGGCACAGAAGAGAGTCATGGGGCCTTTCTGCACAGGTACAGCAGCGTGCCCTTACTGTGTGGAGCAGGTGGGCGACATTATCAACTTTCTCTTCCCCACCTCCACCAGAGCCTGCCCAGTATGGCCTGTCTTTGGTACCGATGCTCCATGTCATGGTGTGGCAGTCATGTGCTTATGTTAATTTTATGATTGAAATGTAGGGGTGGAGTCTAGCCTGTTAATATGGAGATAGCTATTGAGTAGCCAATGAGGCCTCTATGTGGGTATGGCTTTTTCCTGAGACTTCTGGAAAGTCTCACCATATTTCCCACGTGAAGATGAGAAGCTATCTTCCCCAGTTGTTGGGAGTTAGTCTCAGAGATGATTAATCATGGACAAGACAAGCTGGCAGCATTTGAGAAGCTGGAGAAGCCAGCGGAGAGACCACACAGCTTTGCCCTGATGGAGCCAGACCTCGGAAGCTGGGGCGGCCAGATGGAGTCCTCTGCCAGCCATGAGTTGCTTCTGCTGTTGATGGACCCTGAGCCCTGGAGGCAAGGTGCCCTGCCAGCACCGGGATTCTGCACCCACTGACCTGTGACTTCGTGAGTCGGAAGAAGACTTTATAGACTGATTTGGGGCATATGGTTTAATATCGGACTTATGACTTTGGACTGCACTGGCCTGGATTGCTTTCTCCATGTCATGTCCCATACTTTTTGTATATAAACCCTTTCCTTATATCTATATGCATGTCTTTGAAATTTTTTCCTCTGGTCTACCCGGACTAACACATTATGGTACTGAGAGTGGGGTACTAGAGGAACAAATCATAAAATGGAAAGTAGAAGCTTGCTTGTCTTGTGCCTCCTGGTATTGCTTCTTCTTTGGCTAGACAGAAGTCAGATATGTCCTTAGAGTTTACGGAGTTATTTTCTGGAAACAATATGGGAAGTTAAAGTTTTCATTATTTTGTTTGGATGCTGTCTTTAGTTATTTCTATATAAAATGAATACTGTTAATATATATCTTGAGCTAAGGGATAAAAACTGCCTTTTAAATATCTCAGAAACTGTCCTGCTAAAGGAGAATGGTTAAGAAGGTCAGAATGCCTGACCGAAAGGATCTGTTTTGATGCCTTCAGAGACCTAATTTAATGTTTTTGTGTAAACAGTAGTTTAGATAAGGATATAGATAATCTTAATAAGTATTCACCTTGACTGTTTTAAGAATTAAGTTTGATTTCTGACTATACTGCTTATACTGATTTCTTATGCCTGTTATTGTAAATACAAAGATGCATAGAAATGTTTATTGGAAATTATGTAAAAGAGTTTGCAAATCTAGTTACCTCAAGGCAAGCATTGGCCTCTATAAGGTTTAGGACTTAGTGTCAAAGACATCTCTAAAGTGATTAACCCCACCTTGAGCTTAAATGGGGTTAGGCCACACCTGGAAAGATTTCTCTGAAGAAAGTAGCACCACCCAGTCTTTCAAAGTACTTGGGGTACTTGTAGTCTGAGAGAAGGTCAGACTGACCCATAAAGAAGGATAGAGTCAATTTCCTTGGAAAAGCCTGACTAGTGATTATCTTCAAAAGGGAAGGCATCTGGAACCATGAAGATGACTCCTGTCTGGAGTTATCTGAATGTTAAAGAAACTTGTGGCAGGCTGAAATGCTTAAGTGACCAATCAGATTTACTGCTTTTCGGTGAAAGCAGGAGAAATGTGGCATTAAATTGCCGAGTTGAATTTGACCACTGATACCTGGGGACCTAGTTCACAGGAAATAGAGGAGACGAGAGTGGGTGACTGGTCTGAAGTTCATAACCTAGCATGAGAGAACTAGGCATGTTGAGAATTTGTTGGGACTTTGCTCTAAAGGAAGGCGACCAATGGCCACCGTGGTGAAGCTAAGTGGAAAAGCCCACATTGAGTTGACTAGAACCCGACCAGAGGAAGAGAAGCGATTTAAGTCTGTGAACTGGTGCATATCATTGCTGACTTTATGGATGGCCTGTCCTGATTTGACTTTGCTAAAGGATGCACACGTCACAAATTTCCAACTGGAATGAAGATTATTCACGTTGAAAGATATGATTGTTTTCTTAGAGCACTGGGTTGGTGTAAGTGGTCAATATAGAAATTAGATACCCAAAATGGGGGAATGAGGTAGTTTGGCTTGCAAACTCTTATAGGCTTGCAAACTCTTATATTCACAGAATTATAGGATCAAGGTGTAGACATTTTGTAACTACAGTTGTAAGGCACAGGATATCTTTTGTTTTGTTCCCTTATAGAATATTATTTTTAAGTGATGGTGGCATATGTTGAATTGTATGCATTTTTGTTTTATCCTGTTAGGTATAGAAATGATTTCATTGTTTATTTGAGGGTTACATATGGTTACAGAGTTATGTGAAAGTATAAAATTAACAAGGGATGGTCTTAGGCAATCATTTGCTTATGTCAATTTTATGATTGAAATGTAGGGGTGAAGTCTAGCCTGTTAATCTGGAGATAACCATTGAGTAGCCAATGAGGCCTCTATGTGGGTATGGCTTTCACCTGAGACTCCTGGGAAATCTCACGATATCTTCCCCAGTTGTTGGGAGTTAGTCTCAGAGACAATTAATCATGGACAAGCTGGCAACATTTGAGAAGATGGAGGAGCCGGCAGAGAGACCACACAGCTTTGCCCTGCTGGAGCCAGACCTCGGAAGCTGGGGCAACCACATGGAGACCTCTGCCAGCCATGAGTTGCTTCTGCTGTTGATGGACCCTGAGCCCTGGAGGTAAGGTGCCCTGCCAGCACCAGGATTCTGCACCCACTGACCTGTGACTTCGTGAGTCAGAAGACTTTAAAGACTGATTTGGGGTATATGGGTTAATATTGGACTTATGACTTTGGACTAGACTGGGCTGGGCTGCTTTCTCCATGTCCCATTTGTTTTGTATATAAACCCTCTCCTTATATCTATATGTGTGTCTTTGAAATTTTTTCCTCTAGCCTACCCGGACTAACACTTGGGACCGATAAAGCAGCCTTCACTCGCAAGAAAAAAAAAAAGACACAGAGGCTAGAATTTATAATACATCATATAAGGGATTAGGGCACAGGGATTATCATTGGAAAAGATGAACGAATTGACTGCATCTCAATGTGATATAGAAAACAACAATTTAATTAATATTTCAAGACCATTTTGTGATTCTTGCTTTATACTTATAGAAAGAGAGGGAAATAACTGGACAGACTGAAATTCTACTCTTTCTATTTCCTGAAAGATTCAGAATTGAATAAATATTTATCTAAATCTCGATAAACATCAAGCAAGGTGAAAGAATTAAGTGTTT
Organism: Nesogale talazaci; assembly: GCA_004026705.1. Lineage (NCBI taxonomy): Eukaryota > Metazoa > Chordata > Mammalia > Afrosoricida > Tenrecidae > Nesogale > Nesogale talazaci. The sequence continues at coordinate 20,021 of PVJH01014270.1, forward strand.
CTGGATATTGAAGCTTGATAGATGAGGTAGACAGAAGAAGGTGTCACTTTTCTAAAATGATGACATCAATAAAGTCATGGATGATACAAATAATTAAGCCAAGTAGAAACCTGAGGATTTTTCAAATTCCAAAAATAGTAATGATTATTGTAAGGGTGTTTGAGTAAAAATGACTTTAGCAAATTCAAGGACATAATGGATAAAGGGACTTAATCACCATTATTTATTTATTTAAATTAAGCAAGATAGGATCAGCTACTTAGGCTAGTGTCATGCTAGGTAGGTCCTTGAAGACTAATTATAGTCACTGTAAGGCTTTAAGCAAAGTGCAGATTAGAATTTATTTGATTGTGTGTACAGTGTGAATATAAAAAAAAGAGAAATAAAGGACAACCTTGTACTAGTAGGCCATTCACATATACCAAAATCACATACTATGGTGATGGTTTCTACTAGCAGCAGTAGAAGTAATTGTAATAAATCACCTCTTGCCTGTCAGTTTGGTGTACTATGTTACTAGTATATGGGTTGCTGTGATGATCGAAACAATGCCACTAGTATGCCGCATATCAGTAGAGTCACTCAAGGTGAACTGGTTTCAGCAGAGCTTCAAAACCAAGAACAGACTTCGAAGAATGAATATATGGTCCACTTCTGAGGAATGAATCACTGAAAATTTTAAGAATATCAAGGGAACATTGTGAGATATTGAAAAGCCACAATACTGGAAAAAGAACATTGACACATCTCAGTCTGAAAATGAATCTCTCAGGTTGGAAGATGCCTCAAATTTCATTGAAGCAGACTTGTTTTTCCACAGTAGAGTTGGCCATTATAACTTGGAAAGAGTAAAGATTTGAGGGATTTCCCTTTCCTGAGGGGTGTGACTTAAAATGAGAAGAAACCATTTTAATATATATTAATATCAGGACTTGGGAAATTTGAAGAATAATTTAGGAAACTCAGAAATCATCAAAAATAAAACTGATCTCATAAAGACCTAATCTGCTAGGCATTAGTATGGGGAAAATGACTGACATTATATCTGTACTGGAAGATTTAAGAGGAACAACATGCCATTCATTATCAAAATGGACATTTTAAGATCTTTTATGCAGTACAATGCTTTCTGTGATGGGATAATATCTATCCATATAGAAGAAACTGCAGTCAACACAATTATTATTCAAATGAACATACCAAACCCTACATTTAATAAAGAAGAAATTGGCACACTTTACCACTTTCTTCCATCTGAAATTAATTAAACATGCAATCAAAATGCATCGATAATTATTGGTGATGGAACTACAAAAGTTGAAAACAAGGAAAAGGAAACATAGTTTGAAAACATAGCCTAGGTACTATAGAAATGAAGTGGGAGATCATGCGATAGAAAATTTTCAAGACTAATGAAAATTCAGTCATGAACAGAATTAAAAAAAAGAACAGAAATGGTGATTCTACACATAGACTTCGCCATATAGATGACACAGACATGAGACAATGGAAATCTACCAACAGCTAACTCCAGCCCCGGGCTTACTGCAGAAAAGACCATCAATTGATTAACAGAAGTCCAAGTTGAAGGTGAATAAAATTAAAACAAATCTATATGAGCCACAATGTGACCTAGATTTTATCCCATCTGATTTTTAAGAATATATCAAAATAGATGAATCACTGTGCACTAATGGCAGAAGACATGGAGAGCTTTAGGATGATATCAAGAGAATCCTACATGGATAGAGCAAAAAATCGTTCAAAATATGGGGGGGGGGGATTATAAATGTAGATAACAGAGAAGACTCTGAAAACTGCTCACAGAGCAGCAATAGCATATGGACAAAGTGATAAAGGAAAAACACTGAACAGAAAAGTGTTACAGACAGCTCAAGTTTACAAAGTGAAGTTTTGAAATGAAATGTGCAATGAACTTCAATTAGAAAAACAAAAAATAAACAACACCCCGCATATCTTAACTGAAAAACAATTGAAGAAAAGAATTCCAGCTTTGAGTTTCAATCTTAAAAGATTTCTATGTGCAAAACATAGAATGATGCAGGAAGCATCAAGGAGATGGGAATAATACATAAAAATGAGTATCCATGAAAATGTACTAGTTGGCATTTAATCATTTCAGGAAGCAGCAGACAAGTAAGAACTAATTATACTGAAGGGAGCTGCCCTGAAAGCATGAGCCAAAAACAAGGCTCCAAAAATTTGTGGAATATCAATTGAAATGTTTCAACAAGTTGATGAAGCACTGGAAGCACTCACTGTAGACCAAGACATATGGAAGACAGCTACCTGGCCATATAATAACCAGATGTTCACATTTACCCCCATTACAAAGAAAAGTAAACTCATAGACTATAGAACTTATCAAGCAATATTATTGTCACATGAAAGTAAACCTTTCCTGAAGTTCATCCATCAATATTTGTAGCAGCACATTGGCAAGGTAGCTGCTAGAGGTTCATGTCAGATTCAGAAAAGAACATGGAACAGGAATTGGCATCATTAGCATCAGACGAATCTTGTATCAAATCAGGAAATGCCATAAAATCACTTCTTGTTTCTTATTGACTATACAAAGACGTTTGATTTCTTGGATTACATCATTGGGAACAATGAGAATTTCAGAACCTTCATTGTGCACATGTGGAAACCATGTTTGGCTCAGCAAGCAGCTTTTCTAAAAAAAAAACAAAATAAGGGAACAGTGCATGGTTTAACATTTTTTAAAAGGTGTGCATCAGGGTTACCAAATTTTAACTTTCTTATTCAATCTGTTTGCTGAGCAAGTGATCTGATTACTCAGGAGTATGGAGTGGATTCTGAATCACAGTGAACCTCTAGCACTGGGCAGAACTGCCCTTGTGGGTTCCCGAGATGGTTTTGAGTGGATGGTTATGAGCTGATGAAGGTGGCATAGGGGTTAGAGAAAGATAATTTACTGACTGATGTGGAAAGAATACACTCTCACTTGCTGAAGCTTCAGAGGACATAGGCTATTTGCTGCTGAAGCTAACAAATGTATGAGTTGTACCTCCAAAGAACACCAAACTCCTCTCAACTGGATTTATAAGGTCACATTTTTAAATGGAGAAATAATTGAGGCTGTCCAGAATTTTTGCTTGCTTGGATCCATCATCAATGCTCATAAAAACAGCAATATATTGAAAAGAAACAATACACTGTTTTGGGTAAACCTCCAACACAAGACTTCTGTAAACTGTTAAAGAGCAAGAATGCCAATGTGAGGTTTTCTGTGTGCCTTAACCAAGCCATGCTATTCTCAGTAACTTTAGAAGTTAGATATTGAATAAGGAAGACTGAAGGAGAATCAATGCATTTGCATTTAAGTTCTGGAAAAGAATATTGAAAATACCAAAGACTGTGAGAAGAATAAGTAAATTTGTCTAGGAAGAAGTACTGTCAGAATGTTCCCTAGACAGGAGCCTTAAACACATTAGACATATTATCAGGAGAGATTACATCATGCTAGGAAAAGCAGTGCAAAAGAGGAAAACAAAATGGCTCAACTCAGCACAGTTTTATGTGATGTTTTGTGTTATTAAACATAGAATCTCCAGGAGTTGCAAGAGATTTGATAGCACCTACCTACAACAACATGTATGAATTTTTTGCAGTCTTGCTTGAGTGAATCCATGCACGATGTAAAAGAATAGAGATTGAGAAGAGGAAAACTCGTCCTTATGGTAATGAGCCACTGAATTAAAAAAAGATCGAAGTAACCATTTTTTTGAGGTAGGAAATAAGTGTTAAGTTTTACATGTCAAATTGGTATTTAAATAAAAATGCTTAGAAGTTGTGTTAGTCCAGGTAGACTAGATGTACAAATTCCAGAGACATGCATATAAGTATAAGGAAAGGATTTATATACAAAAGAAATGTGACATTAAGAAGGCATCCCAACCCAGTCCAGTGCAAAGTCATAAGTCCAATATTAACCCATATGCCCGCAATCAGTCTATAATGTTTGCTTCCGACTCAGGAAGTCACAGGTCAGTGGGTGCAGAATTCTGGCGCTGGCAGGGGTCTCCCCATGTCTTCTGGCTTCCAGGGCTCAGGTCCATCAACAGCATTCCACTCCAGCTTCAGAGGTCTGTCTTCATCAAGGCAAAGCCGTAAAGTCTCTCCACCGGCTACTCCAGCCTCCCAGCTGCTGCCATTCTGTGTTGCCTGTGGTTAATCATCTCTGAAACTAACTCCCAACAACTGGGGAAGATAGCTTCTCATCTTCATGAGGGAAATACCGCGAGATTTCCCAGGAGTCTCAGGTGAAAGCCATGCCCACACAGAGGCCTCATTGGCTACTCAATGGCTTTCTCCAGATTAATAGGCCAGACTCCACCCCCTACATTTCAATTATAAAATTAACGTAAGCACATGACTGCCACAGAGTGAAAATATCAAATTATGAACTCAGTATATAATCTTGAGTGTGATTCTGAGAATAAACTTAATTTTAATTAACTTGTGTATATTTATTCATGTATGCAGTCAATATAATGATCACAGGTCATTTAGTTGATGATATTGACCCACCAATTGCAATGTCACCAGTCCAAATCTCCTACTTGCTGCCAAAGACAATGAGGATGTTTTCTGCTCCTTTAAGCTTATACCCTCAGAAACTCCACAGGTCATTTACACTCTGTCCCCGAGGGTCCTCGGCGCCAGAATGTACTCAGTGGCAATGGACTATGCAAAAGGAAAACAAAATATATATATATATATATATATATATATAGAAGAGAAGAAAGATTGGAAATGGATAATTGAAGCTGGGGATTTGAGGAGAAGGAAAGAAATTTGACAAAATAGAATTAGTTTAAAAATGAGAAGTCAAATCAATGAGAATTTTTTTCAAAAGATGGACTAGTATGTGGTATAAAATGATATATACAACCAAGTGCAATTTTGGCCAGGTTTGGCCATTACACTTGTCAGTGAAAGTTTCAATAACGTAACTCTTAAATTCAAATATAACAACAGACTTAAATAAGTTTGTTGATTCAAATCAGTATGAATTATATTCTGCAGTGTAACTTTCACAAACTAATGTTAGAAAGAAAAGCAAAGTGCTCAATGATATAGAAATAGTTTTCCTATACACTTCAGATCCATTGAGCTCAACCAGTGGATATATTGTTTGAATTGTGTTTTTGTTTTGTTCTCTATAATTTCATGACAACTCAGACACATTCATAAGGGGAATTTAAGTGTTATCATGCATGGTATCTTTTATGCCAGTGGAAGACCATAGTTTAAAAGAAATACAATTTAAAGAAAAAAGCATATCTAATTTTTGAATATTTGGAATATATCCCATTTTAATTCTATTTTACAACCACTTTCTATATTCCATTTGCAATTCTTTTTTCTATTTTATATTAATTAAGTTAGAGTTCTGAGATGAATTCAGTGAGATTTGTACAGCTATTATATCACTTTTCTGTCTTAATTAAGTACCAAACACCTGTAGTTTTACTTATTATAATTTTATATTTACTCTTACAAGAATCAGAAATTGCTTGTTTGTTTGAATATGATCTTAGATTTTCAAGTAATCTTATTTTCTCAGATTTTTATATATTAAGCAAACAAATAAAACAAAGCAAAACAGCCAAAATTTTGCATTTCTACATGCTATTAAACAAGACAAGGAATGTGGACAAAATGTACCTCCTCACTTATGGTAACTGAAGAAGTAATGTGTAAAATTGAGAATATTTTCATAATTCAGAGATAGGCAAAGAATTGAAAGTAAGCTAAGCAAAAAATCCTCCAATGATTTTATAAGGTTTTCCTCCTATTACAGTTCATACAATTGAGATTTCAGCCAGTGCCAAAGGCTAACAACTTGATTAGAAATTCAGTGTCCTTTTTCGGAGGGCTGATGCCATTGCTGGGCCTGTCAATGGCCATGAAAACAGCCCCACCTTGTTGAATACCTTCTGTTTTCACCACCAGCTTGTGAAATCTAGGCATGTCATCTGGGTTTCCTCTCTTCGGCCCATGACAGTCTGAACCAGGCTCTGATCGCTGTCAAGGACCACAATGTTCTCTTTGCTGGCCCACCTAGCAACTGTAATTACATTCTGAGCACAGGAAGTTTGGCTTTAGCTAAATGTTCCAAATCTACTTCTTGAAATGAGATGCCACAGGACAGAGGTGTCTTTATTAAAATGAACTGAAAGCATTTTCAAATAGCAGTCAAGCTATGCTTCCTAAAGACATTCAGAAATGGTTCCTTGTGCCTGGTGCCAGCTGCACAAAGCAGAACCCTGGATTTTGCTTTCAGGGTTTTTAAGGAGCAAAAGCTGCATTGTACAGAAAGAATCATCATACTGCTTTGCAAGATGTGTTTATTGTTTCTCTGGAAGGTACTTGCTTTCTTTCCATTTCTTATTCTAGCATAATTTCCCTTTATTCTTTTCTGCTTCTGTTTTTATTTGCATATTGAATTTTGACAAGCAGAGCAAAGGGAATTGCATTTTGCAAAATCCTATGTTGATGTGTGTATACATTTTAGAAAACATTAGGGACTATCAAGAGATTGGCATTTATTTCTTGAAAGGGTCCTTGTCTGATTCCATTCAAACTGAGTGATTTTAATGGGCATCAGTAAATCAAAGCTTATGTCTATGCATATATAAAATTCATCCTTAAATTTCTGTTCCTCTCACACCACTCTGATTTGAGTTAATGATGGTTGTATATGACAAAGATAAGAAATATAGAAAGGTAAGAAAATAACTGTCACTACAAAAATCGTAAAATCCATATTTTTATTACAACATCATATAATATAAGAAATCATCAATATGTGAGGCTCTTGTTCCTTTACAGTTCCCCCAAACTCAGTTCCTAATGTCCCTCTCTGACAGAGTAGACCTGCCCCTGTATATTGCTGAGACTGTCAGTCTTTAAGAGAGGAGTGGTTACATGTTGGACTGCTAATGGTGGGGTCAACAGTTCAAAAACTGCAGTTTCTAGGTGGGTGAAAGATGAGACTTTCTATTCCCACAACAATTTATGGTCTCAGAAATCACAGGAGCAGTTCGACAGTGACGTATAAGGTGGCTATGAGTTGGAAACAGCTTGATGGCAGTGAGTTTATTTGTTTTTGTAAAACGTTTATAAGAAAAAAAGTTTTACCTTTTTCCAGTGGGCGTCTTGAACGCAGGACCCAGGGGTGAGCTGCTCAAGACAGCTAAGGATGCTGAGTCCCGTGGGGTAAGTTCTGACTCAGAGCTGCCCTGCAGAACAGAACAGACTGCAACCAGGCCCAGAACTAGCCTTACAATTGTTTGTTTGCTCCCATTGTGGCAGCCACTGTGCCAAACCATTCTCATCTTTGTTGTCCTATTTTTCCAAGCATGATGCCCTTCCCCAGGGATTGATTTCTCCTATCCAAAGTATGTGAGACGAAGTCTCCCAATCTTGCTTCATTTATGCATAGGGTGGGCTACAAGGATCAGAATAGCCTGAACACCCAACCACAAAAGTAACATGTACACTTAAGCATACGAAGCTACTGAGCCAATTGGGGCTGTGGGTAGCTGTTGTTCTGCTCACTGAAAGGTGAGAAATTCAAAGTACCAGACACTCCAAAAGGAAAGTTTCAACTGCTGTGAAGACTGACAGACTTGGAGGCTGACAGCAGTAACTATAGTCCATTCTGTAGGGTAACTCTGAGTTGACATCTACTCAGTGGCAATGAGTTTGGTTTGTTGGAACAGATATAAAAAAGATACTTTCTGATTATACCTCTTTATTAAAGGCACTCTAAGGAGACAAAGACACGTGTATTGTTGAGATTATGTGTCTCTCAGCCGTTAATGGTTAAAAGAGATGTTTAGCGGCTGAGCCCCAGTGGCACAGTGGTTGTGCGTGGGACTGTAGCCCACTGGGTTGGAGGTTCAAATCCAGCAGCAAGGCTGGGCCTCCTACTCTCACCACCAGAGAGCAGTGATGCCACCCCAAAATAGAGATGTTTAAACATGTCTATATGTGATATATAAATAATATTATATATATATGTGGACAAGCATGTGTATGTATGAACTGCAAACAGAGTCAGTACTTTTTGATTCACCCTTCTTTGTTAAGCTTCTAGCTTAAAGGATTGTGGAGTCTTTTTTCTATCCAATTCACCGTTCTCAAATTTATTCTGATTCATAGTAACTTACAGACATTATGGTAGATTATTTACTAGGTTTTCCAAAGCTGTGAATCTTTACAGGAGCAAAAAGCAAAATATTTCCCTAGCCTGTGGGTGGTTTATTTGAAACATTCACCCTGAGGTGAGCAGCCCCAAGTTTTATGCAATTTCCTTCCAGGGCCATAGACAGAATGCACAGTGGGAGCTTAGCTGACCTACTTCAGCTTCCCTATTTCCTTGAGGCAGCAGTAAACAGGAAGTATACAGTCATTGATGTAGAGTTAAACCTCTCCTCAGGCAATAAGTAAGTCTTTCTCCATCCTTTAGCCTCTAAGCTTTCTCTTGGACACCATAGGCCAGAAGGTTCACTTTAGGTTCCGTCCCTCAGTCTCATCGTCATAGCATTACTCCTCTGTTCTGTTTTGAGGCCTCCTGGCCTCCACTCTGGAGCTTCTGGTCTCAGCTGACAGCAGGCTTAGGTTTTGAATATGCATCATTAGCAGTTCTTTCCAAGGTCCTCAGACTTCCCTTTCTACTCCTTCTTCAAAAATGGCTCATATGTATAGCTGGGGGGGGGGGAGGTGTCTAATTAAAGATGATCAATATGGCTTATTAGTTTTATACATGTCATATTTCCAAAGTTCCACCCAATCATTTGCTGGGAGTTATAGAGATATGGAGAAAAATGCCATATTATGAAATTTCTCTGTACCATGTGCCACCCTCTGGCTGTCCTGGTTTTTATCTCTTTCATAGATAAGAGAAAATTAACCTCCCCTCTTTCCATTCAGAGACATATGAGACTTTCTCCCCTTGTAGCCAGCGTCTCAGAAGCCCACAGGCATAGGTCTATCCTGTTCTCCAGGGTCCCTAGGAGTCAGAAACGACTTGGTGACAGGGGGTTTGGTTTGGGGTCCGTTTCAGTTATGTCATTGACAATTAACAGTCTTAGAATTACTAAGTCTGTTGAAAAGTGCTGTTAGAAATGAACAGAGATGCACAGCAATGAGAAGCACGCGGAATGAATCTGTAAGAAAGCAGAGGACTGTCGCTCGCTCAGGCATGTGGCAAAGAACTGAGCTGTATCCTTTCCTTTAATTCATTCTCAAATTTGGGAATATGTGACTGGTTGCATTGTCTCAGAATTTTTAAAATTTGAAAAGTAGCATTCTTGGAACAACATTATCTAAAAAAACAGAAGCTTTAAAAATATAATCTACAAAGCAAAGCACAGTGACCAAACTCAAGTATAACAATCTTTTTCTGGGCGGGGGGGGGCATCACTGCCCTCTGGTGGGAGTAGGAAGTCCAGCTTTGCTCCAGGAGAGCTGCTGCTGGATATGAATCCCCACTCCAGTGGGCCACGGTCCCTCACACAACCACTACACCACCACGGCTTAGCCCAAGTATAACATTCTTTATCAAGGTTGTCTATTTGATATAAAAAAATACCTGTGTGTAGATTATTATTGACCTTGAATGTGTATCCCTGGAATTTTGATTTGTATCCAAGTTCTAACCATGCGTCAACTACAAAAGGACATCTCCATCATTTAATCATATCAACATTTCTCCCTATCTATTCTTCCCCAGGATAATCAAGAAAAGGGAAGCTATTCAGGCAAGATCTTCCCTTGGTCACCTCATTTAAGATAGTTATGAAAGCTTATAAGCCTGCGACTTCATGATTCCATTTCCCCAGCTTTAGATATCTGATTTCCACACTGCCTCCCTCTACTAGCCCAGGGCTCTGAGTAGAGAAGCATGCTCTTTAATGTGAACAACGTCTGTTCCAATTGGAACTGCATGCATGTCTAAGAAGAATATACTGTAAAGAAGCCATCAAACTCCATGAGTTTATAATTCTTCATAGTTAGTATCCCTCTTCATTTTGTTGAGTGCTGCTCAACTCATCCCTAGTCATTAGAAGCTAGGTATAATGAGTGCTATTTGCAAGCTTCAATGTTTATACCTTCAGGACACAAGAGGTTACCATGGCCTTCACATATTCTAATAAGGTCTAGCTTCCTTGGGGTAGGTAATTCACAAGGATTTAATAGATTAGGCTAGTGTGATAGTTACTCAAATTTATGCCAACTTGATAAAAGAATAAGGGGTGGAGTGTACACTGCTGTGGTGGTCATATGCTTATTTTAATTTCATGATTGAGATGTAGGACTGGATGCTAGCCTGTTAATCTGGAGATAGCCATTAAGTAGCCAATGAGGATTCCCCGTGGGCATGGCTTTCTCCTGAGACTTCTGGGAAATCTCGCCGTATTTCCCTCATGGAGATGAGAAGCTATCTCCCCAGTGGTTGGGAGTTAGTCACAGAAAAAACAAACTATGGAGAATTCAAGATGGCAGTGTCCGAGGAGCTGGATGAGCCAAAGGAGAAGCCACATGGCCTCACCCTCATGGGACCAGACCTATGAAGCTGGGGAAGCCAGTGGAGACCCGAGCCAGCGCTGAGTTGCTTCTACCACCACTAGCTGCTCTTGATGCACCCTGATCCCTGGAAGCAAGGAGCTCTGAGAATACCCCTGCTGCCGCTGGGGCTCTGTACCCACTGTCCTGTGACTTCATGAGTTGAAAGGAGATTTTATAGACTGATAACTGGCACGTGGGTTAATATCGAACTTATGACTTTGAACTGGACTAGATTGGGATGCTTTCTCAATGATGCACTCCTCTTGTATATAAACCTTTTCCTTATATCCATATGCTTGCTTATGATTTTGTTTCTCTAGTTTACCTGGACTAACACACCTGCCAATCATATCACAGTCTGATTGATCCCTCCTTGGGGCATGACCTTTTGAGGAAGATTCTGGGAACTTTCATTCCACTCTGACAGCAGGACACTTTCTCATCACTCATTCTGCTGACTAGTCACTTCTCACCACTTTGTTGCAGCCAATGTCCTGGAGATGCTTCCAACACCATTGGATCCATGGGAGCTTTCACCCACTGGCCATGATCTTCCTGCATTTAACATCATTGTATGTGTTGTATAAGTCTGAAGAGAAATTTATAGAGTATTATTGGACCTATAAGCAGAATATCACACTGATGGACTTGATCCACACTGGGTGAATGTTTTCTTAATATATAATTACTCTTTGATGTGAAGCTCTCTCTTACACACATGTGCACATATCTTGATTTATTTCTCTAGTCAACTTAGACAAACACAGCTAGACCGTCTAGACATGAAAACCAATGACCCTCATCTGTGCACATGAAAGAACTTTATATCACGAAGCAACTTGGCATTTTGATGGTGCCCCAACCCAACTGTGCTCAAAATAGCTAGCATCTTTAGTGCAATTCTTTCAAACAATTTTATACCTTAATGTGGCAGTCATGTGCTTATGCTAATTTTAAGATTGAAATGTAGGGGTGGAGTCTAGCCTGTTAATCTGGAGATAGCCATTGAGCAGCCAATGAGGCCTCTATGTGGGCATGACTTTCTGGGATATCTCGTGATATTTCTCTTGTGAAGATAAGAAGCTATCTTCCCCAGTTCTTGGAGTTAGTCTCACAGGTGATGAGTCATGGAAAAGACAAGATGGCAGCATCCAAGAAGCTGCAGGAGCCAGCGGAGAGACCACAGGACTTTGCCCTGATGGAACCAGACCTCTGAAACTGCAGTGGCATGCTGTTGGTGGACCCTGAGCCCTGGAAGCGAGGAGGCATGGGGAGACCTCTGCCAGCACCAGAGTTCTGCACCCACTGATGTGTGACTTTGTGAGTCGGGAGGAGACTTTGTAGACTGATTTCGGGCATATGGGTTAATATCGGACTTATGACTTTGTACTGGACTAGATTGGGATGCCTTCTTAGGGTCACATTCCTTTTGTATATAAACCCTTTCCTTATATCCATATGTGTGTCTATGAAATTTGTTCCTCTAGCCTACCCGGACTAACACACTCAACTTTTATTTAGATATGTAGATTACTTTTTTGGAAACAGTGATCTGTAAACTCAAACCTCACATCCTCAGTCAGCTTAGTCTTCGCCAAAAAATTAAATAATGTACTTCAAAGTGCAGGTGCATTCAAGCTTATCTTAGATTCTTAAATTTTCAAGGAATTGGTCAAACTTATAGCTTTAATTTCTGAGGTATACATAAATGCTATAACATGCACATTATAATAAAGGCAAATTTGGAAATAGACTACTTTCCAATATGTCTCATTTTAAATAATGCTTGACTTCCTTTTTGGGCATGCCTTTGTTCTTTCAAGTGTATTTTTCTGAGTAGTTAATGTGATGTTTATTTAAAAGATAAAAATATAGAGTTGGGAAATAATGCAAGTTAGCCACCAAATTTTTGAAATCCCCATTTTTTATTCTCCATTTAATGAGAGCATTATTGTAATTGTCTCAAAATCTTGGAGCAAACTCATAGGAAAGAAGTTACTATGTGGAACAGGAATTTTATGGTGCATCCTTCATGAATTTTTGCAAAGGTTTAAAATATTATTTTAGGAAAAATAAGTTTTAAAATTAACAAAACTGATGATTATTCAAAATTATTATTTGAATTTTAATGCATCTTATAAAAAGTGAATAACCAGAAAAATACATATTTAATCATATTCATTAGGAGATTGATTATTTGGAAGCACTCATAGAAGAGGCATTTACAAAATATACTTAGTTTTCTCCTGCATTCTAATTAGAGTCATGATTCTTAATATTTTCTGGCTTTAATATGCAATTCAATATTCAAAAACTTTCATTTCTTGTAAAGTTAATCTGTTCTTTTTGCATAACATCACTCTGAGGGTGAAAAGCAAAAGGTAAATGCATCAGTTTTTATTTTATCAAAATAATAAAATATCAATAGTTTAGTAAAATACATTTATTGAATAAAGAATTTTTTATTCTTTATTATTGTCATGTGCTATTGAGAAAATTCTGATTCAAAGGGTAACTTGGTATACCTGCCAAACACTGCAAACTCTTGCACTGGTCAGCAAGTATCATCATGTTTGAGCTCCTCGCAGCAACTTCTGGATCAACCTATCATTGAGGTCTGCTCTCCGACTTTAGAGCCTCTCCTTCCACCAACCAACATGCCCTATCCCATTGTCTGGTCCCTCTTGATAATATGTCCATGAGCCTTAGCCTACAGATAATATTTCCATGAGTCAGAGCCTCCAGATAATAATTTCCAAGGACCATTCTTGTTGTTCAACCAAGACAAACTTCAATTTCCTTTGGCAGTCCATGGTAAGTTCATATCTTATCATATATGGCAATTCAAAAGCATTAAGCTTTTTTCAGCCTTCTTTCTTCATTGCCCTGTTTTTCACACACGTATGAGATTGAAAATACCATCTTTTGGCTGAGATACACATTTATTCTCAAGTTGCCATGGCTTTAGAGAGATCTTTTGATGCAAATGTTTCTGTTACAAGATATTATTTTATTTTGTGACTGCTATTTCTGTGAAAATTGCATGTGGATTTAAGTAGAGTGAAATCGTTTCTCTACTTATCAAGATTTAGATTTTGGTCCAATGTGAGAATTTTTATTTTCATTATGATAAGTGTAATTCATTTATATCAACATGTGCTTAAAAGTCTCCTCATTTTCAGCAAGTTTGGTTGTGTCATCTGCATATCGCAGATTTTTCATGGCATTCTTCCAAGTTTGATGCTCTCTTTTTCTTCATATGATCATTTTTCAGAATATCTCATCCACAGATTGAATAAATATGGTAAAGGATGACACCGCTGGCACACACTGTTCTTTGTTTTAATCCCTGTGGTATCATCTCATTCTATTTGAACTATGCCCTTTGTTCTCTTACCATTTCCCCCTAATCACAATGAACTCTTTGGAGACTATCTTTCTTCTCATTGATTTTTTATAGTTTGTTTTAATCCCCACAGTCAAATCCCATTGTATAGTCAATAGAACACAAGTAATTACCTTTCTGGTATTCTCCTCTCCAGCTGAGATTTATATGATAGCTTTCATTCAATGTTCTCAGCTAAATCTATCTTGCCTTCTTTCAGCATCTTGTTTGTGTTCTACTACTGTTGCTTAATTTTAACCAACATAGTTTTGGTGATGTCCTTTATTGGTAAGCTACCATATCTATCTTCTGATGTAGACATATTGGAGACTGTCTTATAGCTTAAAATGTGCACAGATATCTTAGAGATCTAAGAGATATAGTATTATCTGTTTAAAGATCAGTGATGTTTCAGACTCTAGAAAGGAAGAGAATAAGATAAAATTCAAGGCTAGGATTATAATACCGAATGATTCTAGAGTATAAAAATTTGAGTTATAAATGATAGGAAATCCCCAAGACATCGTCTAGTGGCTTTTGTGTTGCTGGGATACTGGAAGCTATGTCACAGGTATTTCAAACACCAACAGGGTCATTGAAAGTGAAAAGGTTTCAAAAGAGTTTATGGACAAAAAACAGACAAAGAAGAAAGATTCAACTCCCAACTTCAGAGGAAGAAGCAGTTGAAAACCTTATGCTTAGTTTTGAAGCACTGTCAAATATGGAAAGCCTAAATAAAGTAAGCAGAACATTGTTGAAGAAACTGCCAATGGATAGGCCCCTCAGGTCCATGGACTCTAGATTGGTTACTAAGTAGGAACTTGTATATTTGAGTGGATATTAGTCCAGTGAAACATTTAGGACTGGAGACTTGGGATCTTCATGTACTGAAGGGGCATGACTCAAGTAAAAGAGAGACAGTTCCAAACTTTTAATGATCAAAACTGGGAATGGGCAAGGTATGAATTTAGGAAAACTGCAAGTGGTAAAAAATGAAATGGAATGCAGGAAGATTAATAATGTAGGCATTAGTGAACTAAAATGGACTGGTATCAGAAAATAATATGCTTCTCTATGTTGGGAATAACATTATCAAGAGAAATGGTGTGGCATTCAATGCCAGAAGGGATCTCACTAAATCCATCATATAGTAGAATATTATAGTGATAAGATTATATCTTCTCTGTGTTCAAGGAAATATGATAATTGCAACTGTTATTTGAATTTATGCACCAATCACAAAAACTAATGAAAAAAATAAAAAATTCTACCACATCTTCAATCTAAAATTGATGAAATGTGTAATCAAGAAGCTTTTGTAGTCATTGATGGTTGGAAAATATGGGCTTGATATTAGAAATGAAGTAGATTATATGATGTAATTTTGCAAAACCGATGACTTGTTCATAGCAAATACCTCTTTGCAACAACACACAAGTAGCTATACACAAGAACTTCCCCAGATGTAATATGCAGAAATCAAATTGATGATATCTGTAGGGAGACATTAGAGAGAAGCGCAATATCTGCTGCTTCAGCGAAATCAGAGGCCAAATGTGAAACATATCACCAACTGCTCATATATAAGTTCATATATAAAGCCAAAGAAAAGTAAAAGTAAGAGCCAAAACCTGACTTGAGTTTAGCCCACATGAATCAAGAACATATTTGAAGCACTGAAACTAATGACAAGAGAATTAAATAACTGTAAGAAGACATCAAGACAATTTCATAAAAAGGCAAAAGATCAGGAACAAAAGAAATGATCAAAGTGGAGGTCAGAGAACACTCAGATTTGTTCTTAATAGTATATTAGCTAAAGCAAATGGAAGAAAGGATGAAATCAAGGATCTGGATAGAACACTTCAGAATCTATTCACCATTACTTCAGCTAACATGTGAGCAAGAATCAATGGTGCTGAAGAAAGTCATTCAAACTCAAGGCATTAGCCAAGTATGAGGCCTCAGAAATTGATGGAATAGCCACTAAAGTATTTCAGGAAGTTAAGGAAGCAATGGAAGCCCTCACTTGACTAGGTCAGATAATGTGAAAGGCAGATACTTGACCAACTGAGTGGAAAAGAGCCATATTTGAGTATATTCAAAAGAAAAGTTACCTAGCAGAATTTCTAAGTAATAGAACAATATTATTGATATTTCATGCCAATAAAACTTGGCTTAACATCATTCAACAAAAGTTGCAGCAGTACATTGAAAAGTTGGATTCAGAAGAGGACATGAAACAAGGGATATCATTGCTGATGTCATATGAATCTTGGCTGAAAGCAGGGAAGAAGAGAAAGTTGTTTACTTGTTTCACTGATTACACAAAGGCATTTGACTGTGTGGATCAGTGAGGAACTTGCAAATAGAACAGTAGGCAAATGATTAACAGAACAAAGAAATACTGTATAGCATAAAATAAGAAATGGTGTGCTTCTGGCTTGTATTCTACCACCATACTTGTTAAATCTATATACGATATGATGAAATCATCAGAAAAACTGGATGACATGAACAAGAATGTGGCATCAGGACTGGAGAAAGTCATATTGTAACAACTACATAGGAAAAACAGCTCTGGCGATCTCCTTCAATCCATAATTGAGGGACAGGAGATAAGTGGTTACTAAATGGAGTGCAACGGAAAGACAAGTATTGAAGACCAAAGAGATAAACCAGAACTTGAACTTTGTCAGTTAATCCCCCTTGTGATGCATATTGGACCTGACATGCTTCAATATTTTCTGTATTTTGTTTTGTTTTGTTTTGTCTCTTCATATTTTATCTCAGAGGGTTTATGTCATTGGAAGCAACCCTCTTTAAATTGTAAATTTTTCTTTTTGGGGGGTATATGAAGTCCAAGGATGGTTGAATCTCTAGGGACAGCAAATAGAATAATGAATTCAGGTGATTTGGTACAGTGTTGCATGGCTATAAAAGGGAGATGATGTCAAGAAGCCCAGGAAAGAAAAGAATGTTTGGAAACGGATCATGGCAGCAATTGTACAATACTGCTTGGTGTGATTGAACTATAGAGTGATATGATAAGTGTATGAATATTAACTCTAAATTAATAATACATTTTTAAAACCTGTAATATTAATGTCACAAACTTACTTGCTGAAAGTGAGGAGGAATTGACACACTTACTAGTGAAGGTCAATAGCTGCAGCCTTTAGTAGGGATTAAGTATCAATATAAAGAAGATCCAAATTTTTCCAACTGTATCAAGAGGTACATGATAACTATTTAAGTTGTCAAGGATTTTTTCAGGATTGGCTCCACTATCAAATCTCATGGAAGTAGCAATCAAGAGGTCAAAGAATCCATTGCTTTAAGTACATCTGGTGCACAAGACCTCATCAGAGTATTGAAGAGCAAGAATATTTTATTGAACACTAAAGTGTGCTGACCCAGCCATGGTATCTCCATTGCATCATATGCTTGTGAAAACTGGACATTTCATAAGGAAAATCATAGTAGAATACATGTGTTTACATTTTGAAAATACCATAGACTGCTCAAAGACAAACATCTGCATTGGAAGAAGTAATCCCAGAGTGCCCCTTAAAAGAAAAGATGGCAAAGCTCCTTTTGCATATTTTGGGCATACTTTCTGGAGAGATCAATGCATTGCTATAGACTTAACCTGAATTTATACTGAGTATTTACAATCTCCTAGTTAACTCAAAACAAAAAATTCTTACCTGGCTTCTTGAATATTGATGGAGGGGTCTTCTCACCTTAATTATTAATCTGTGTGCTATACAAATAATTATTAAGTCCAGTCACATGGAAAAAATGTCCTTGAGGTACACAAAGACCTTATTCATAAACAGTGGCATGTATATGATATATTTCATGGTGTAGACAGTTATACATTAAGCTCTTAACTACACGATTAGTGGTTGAAATTCAACATTTGCTCCTTGAAAGAATGATGACGCTATCTACTGTTAAGATTTAAAGTCTTAAAAACCCAAATAGGCAGTGCTACTCTGTCCTGTAGGTTAGCTATCAGTCAGAATTAATTTGCTGGCAGTGAGTTGAGTTTAATGTATATAACAAAATATTGCTTTTGTCATTTAAGATTACTTGAAGCAGTAAAAGATAGGCGTTCAAGACCAAAACCTTTAGTACAGATTACATCTTAACATAAAGACACAAATTTCCCACAGCTCAACTGATAACCAACATCATAATAAACAAAGAATCAAAGAATCTAAGTTTTCAAACATTTTATTGAACTCCACAAACAATTGATTCATGAAACAAATGATCAAGAAATTGAGCAACTTAATATTCTGGACGACTGTGCACCAAAAACTTCTATAATATTTTATAAAGAAATGATATCAAAATATAACCATGGTGAATATTACAAAGTCATGTTCTTTTAGTGATGTCATTTTCATGGAGTCTGGATCTTTAAAAGGAACATGTATATAGAGTTGATACATTTCAGTTATGGTGCTGTCTAGGAATATTAAATATATCCTACTCAAAGAATATCCATTCTGCCAAAAATATAATAAAATCAACATTAGAAGAAATATAGCCATATTATTTGTGTTAGGTTTCGCTAGAGAAACAAAACCATGATACTTATGACTATATCATGAAAAAATCCAATAGCTAGTTAGAACACACAGAAATACAGAGAACTCAGATCAACTCATTTCCAAGGAACAGTTAATATACCGGAAACCACTCATCACACAAGGGCTGCTGAAGCCAAGGTCAAGGAAGCAGATAGTTGAGCCGTCTTTAACGCAGTGCAGTCAGTCCAGATAGAGAAGAGCGGGTCACCAAGTCAGGAGCTCAGGAGATTAGCACAGCAGGCCCGGATAGGGGATAGGATATCCTACTGAAGGAATGCAAAATGACAGGACCCATCAATACCAACGTCAAGTGATGAACAGGCAGCATGGTGAAGCAGGTCTTGAATGAATCTCATGCTCTAGCAACACAATCCATGGGTTGGTAGTGTAGCTCACAACTTGAGGCAGAGAACTAGCTAAAGCAGTCAGATGCTGCTCTAATCACCAGAAAGCAAGAGAGAGAAGGGTGGGCCTTGCTGCATTATGTTTCTCTTTGCCCTACAATCAAACCACAACTCAATTGATCCTAAATGTCCCTATTGGTTAGGTTGGTACGATAACCTATCTAACACACTACTCCTTAGAATCAAGTATGATGACACCTCTATCATACAACATCAGGAAAGTGCAGTCCCTAAAAATAAAAATAAATAAATAAAAACATTATATTTCCTTAACTCACTGCCATCAAGTCAATTCTGACTCAGAGTGACTTTATAAGGGAGAACAGAACTTGCCCCTTGAGATTTTTGAGACTACACTTCTTTATAGGAGTAGAAAGAGTGATCTTTTCCTACGGTGTGGTTGATGGCTTTGAACTTCTGACTTTGTCAAATTTCTCATTGAGGAGTTTTGGTAGGAGTGTTAGTCCAGATAGACTAGAGGAACTAATTCAAGGACACGCATATCGATATAGGGAAAGGGTTTATGTATAAAAGAAATAGGACATGGAGAAAGCATCCCAGTCCAGTCCAGTTCAAAGTCATAAGTTCAATATTAACCCATATGTCCCAAATCAGTCTATAAAGTCTTCTTCGGACTCATGAAGTCACATGTCAGTAAGTGCAGAATCCCGGTGCTGACAGGGCACCTCGCCTCCAGGGCTCAGGTTCCATCAATAGCAGAAGCAACTCATCACTGGCAGAGGTCTCCATCTGGCTCCATCAGAGCAAAGCTGTGTGGTCTCTTTGTCGGCTCCTCCAGCTTCTTGGACGCTGCCATCTCTTCTCTTCCATGACTCATTGCCTCTGAGACTAACTCCCAACAACTGGGGAAGATAGCTTCTCATCTTCACGCGGGAAATATCGCGAGATTTCTCAGAAGTCTCAGGAGAGAGCCAGGCCCACATAGAGGCTTCATTGGCTACTCAATGGCTATCTCCAGATTAACAGGTTAGACTCCACCCCTACATTTCAATCATAAAATTAACATAAGCATATGACTGCCACAGTAGGCTAGGCATCTGAAGGGACAAATCCAGTGATGGGAATGCATGTATAAGAAAAAATGTTATATCAATTAATTATCTTTTATCAAAAGAGAGTATCCCAGCTCAGTCAATCCAACTCACATCCACAAATCTAATGCAAGGCATAGTCCTCCTCAGAATCACATGGCTGTGGGTTGTGTGGCAGTCACTTAATCTGGTGTCAACTTGAGAATTAAGAATGTAAGTGTAGGGTCTAGCCTGTCAATCTGGAAATAGCCAGTGAGACTTCTGTGTGGGCATGGTCTTCTCCTGAGAATTCTGGGAAATGTACTAATTCTTTCTTGAAGGTGGGAGAAACTCTCTTTTGTTCACTCCTTTGGTGACACCGACTGACAAGACTAGGACTCCCTTGAAGACATCCCTGAGGAGAAGCCACATGAACCTACCCTCACGCAGCCAGAAGTTTGGACCTGGGGAAGCCACATGGAGACCCCTGACAGTGCTGAGATGCTTCTACTGCTACTGGGTCCAGAAACTTTCTACTCACTGGCTTGTGATTATTCTGCATTTGGTGTCATTCCTGTACTTCATGAGTCTGAAGAGGACTTTATAGATTGGTATTGGACATAGGAGCTAATATAGGACTTATGACTGGAATGAACTGGATTGGGATGTTTTTTTTAATGTACATTTAACCTTTGTGAAAACTCTCTCTTATGCACAAAATAGTTTCTATGAATTTGTTTCTCTAGTTTAGATTTCCTGCATATAAGAAGGAAGCATTCTCAAGAGGCATCCTTAGGCTCTGGTCTGAGTTCTACTCCTACACTTTCATATGTCTTCAAGTCGACAAAAAAATCATCCAACTACAGCAGGTGAATTTACATTTGAGGGACAAAAATGGATCCAAACATATCAGAGATCATGAAGAAAATACAAGACTGGGTAAAACTGTGCTGTGTTACACCTGAAGTCCTCACGATTTAACAGCAATAAATAGCAGAAGAGATTCAAACAACAGTTCCCATAGAAATAATCCTTGGTCCATAAACATATAATCACACTTGAGTTTCCCATCAAAAAAACTAGCATACCATCAGTAAGGTTAATCCTTCCCTGTTCCTCCAGAGCAGATAAAATGGTAAAACAGAGATAAAACGATGATTGGAGCTCCTGATACATTATGAATGTCTCTGTGTGAGCAGGACTTGCAGCATCCGTTTGCTCCACTGTGATTTTAAAAAATGGCATTCTGATATATGAATATGGTTATGGTGGATATACTTCTCTAACCTTTATATCAAAATTAGCAAAAGGATGTTGAGAAAGTTGGTAAGATATGGAGAAGAATTTACCTTCTTCTTGTAGGAAGACAAGCTCTTCTAAAGCCATCTGCCACACAATCAGACTCTGGTCATCACAGACAAATTCAGTCAAATCAAAGTACAGATGGTCGTTTATTACAAATAACACAGGAGGCTGAGAATAGATGATACGTTTGGTCATTTTTGCACATAAAGTCTCTGATTAAGTATGAAAAATGTGAACATTTGTTTATCTTGGAAAAACTGCTATCACTTGTCAGGCATGACCAATTAGTTATCACTAAACTGCTACCCATATAATTAGGAAAAACAGACATCTGCAAAGTCAGAAGTTTGTGTCTCTTTTCTGATCCACATGTAAATGCAATTTATGTAATTTGATCCACTTAAATTATGAGGCAGAACACAAGGGTAGGAAATAGAAATTGATGGATATTTTAATTTTCTGTATTTATTCCTCTACTTATGTGTAAATCAGTAGTCTTTGTGGCATACTGGTTAACTGTGGACCTGCTAATCACAAAGTTAACATCACTAGTTTGAAACCACCAGATGTACTGAAGGAAAAAGAGAAGGCGCTCTATCACTTTAATGTGATACAGTCTCAGAAACTCATGGGAGCAGTTCCAGCCTGTCCTTTGGGGTAAGTTTAAGGCAGAATTGATTCCATGCAGGGAAATCATGAGCACATGGAACCCAAATCAAAGCCAGTGCCAGTGGCCTGATTTCATTTCATAATGACCATATATAGGGTTTCAGAGTCTTTGTAAACCTTTATGGGGTGGTTAGTCTAATATTTTTTTCTTTAGAATACTGACTGTTGGTTTTGAGCCTATGACCTTATAATTAGCAGGCTAATGCTTACCTGACAGTACTGCTAGGTCTCCTATCTTATTTTAAAATAGTTAATTGATATAAAAATGACATATCATATACTCTTCTACAGTTATGTCACTTTTAAAAAGAGTTGTGTGTACATCCTTACAATGTGTTCCAGGGCTCCATCTTCCCTTCTGTATTCATTATTTGCTCCCTCCCACCTCCAGTTCCTATCAAGTCACCATGGCAGTTATTGCCTTTATGCATGCCTTCCTTCAGTGTTTTATAAACTGGGAAACCAAGAAGAAACATTTAAAAACAAGCAATGAAACCAAAATTTTAAAAAAATCATAGTATAAAATGAAAACAAAAATAAAGGGTAAGGAATAAAAGACCACTAGCAATGTTTAAAAGAGAGAGGAAATATCTGTTGTGGGGTAAGTGAAAAAATTTTAAACCTAGAGCAGATTCAAGTTGGGTTATGAAAAAGGTCAACTGATCAGGTATCATATTATACCATAGTTCCATGTATCATAATCAAGCTTACAATAATCTCTGTCTGATAGTAAAGTTATTCAAGTTCTTTGCTTGTAGTCAGAGGGGATCTGTCAGAGTATTAATGTGACTAGATAGTCTGCAGCTGGATTTGGGGCTCTCACTGCTCTTAATAGTCTTCTAAAAATTGAGTTTTCACAATTTAACCTCTCATATTTTCCCTTCATAACATGTAGATTTTGTTTTTATCATTTGCATCACACAGACGTATGTGATTCTTCCACGTGGAACTGACACCTCATTTAGCCTTCTTGCTTGAATACAAGTCCACAAGACCCCAGACACTATTCCATTTGATAGCCGGGCATCATCTGCTTTCTTCACCACACTTTGCTGTAGCACTCTTATCTTCAGTGATCTCTTCAAAAAGGCAAGTATAGAGCAGGGTCATGTTGTAACAACAAACTGTTCTTAAACTGGTGCTACCATTCATTGGGAGTTGGACTCCTTAACTTTGTAGTTATGTATAGCAAAGGTAAAAGAATTAGTGAAATCCAAACACTGGTATAATAAATATTAAGGTATTTATAATATTTCAAGCATAAGATATGCTTGATATATAAAAAGCTGTTAATATCACATAATAGTATTTTAATCACAGTTTAGTATTGTATTTACTAACCAGGAAAATATATAATTGAGCATTATTTTAAAATAATTATTAGATTACAATCTTAATTCAAGCTTTATGCATCACTCGACACATGTATTCTCTTGACTCCATATTGTATCAATAGTAACTTAAAAGTCCTGATGGCACAACAGTTAATTCCTGGAACTAACCAAAAATGTAAACCTACTAATCACTACTCAGGAAAGAATGTAATATTTTGCTTCCATAAAGATGTACTCTTATAATCCCTGTGGAGACAATCCTACTCAAGCATATAGGATTTCCCAGTGCAACAACCAAATTTTGTTATAATTTTTATATGTAATTAAACAAATATCTATAGAAGTTTTGTTTATGCTGACTTTTAATCAGTCATAATTATTTATCTCAAATGAAATATCAATAAATTATGGGGTTATAATTTTTTTCCAAATAAGCTGGTCATGTAGATACAAATTTTATAACTTATTCAGTCACATTCTGAATTTCTATGGGTCCCCAAAATGTCAGTATCTTGTTACGTACACACAAAAGAAGACCTGCCTCACTTCTCACTTCTCACCTCTACATGAACCTTGTGACTCCTGTTCTTGCTATTGAATCAAATATTCTTATGTCTTTTCCCCTGACCTATATTTAAATGTTTAAATTTTAAGACTTTCAATTTCTCTCAAATTGAAATTGTTAAAATGAAAAGAAATAAGTAAACTATAATTCTCATTACCGATTACAATAGAATTACTAATTAACGTGACTTAAAAAGTCCAGGAAATTGAAATTTTACTGGTGGTTTTCAGCAGAAAATAATGGTTTTAGTGTGACTTTGCATCACTTTTAGTCAGTCACACCCACTCACACACTCAAGTTTCCGGTAGCATGCCTTTTATAGTACAAGACTGAATTGCTACACTCTTTGCGATATTTGAGTAAACAGTAATGAATATTTCACATTTTATATTTGTAACATATAAGCTGAATATATAGTGAGGTTATCTCTGCATTTAATGCCATACATACACTTCACATTTGCATATTTACATGGAATCACATTTTAAAAATTAAAGTCATATTTTGCCCTTTAAAAAGACAACACTTAAAATTGGAAATATCAATATGACAAAGAAGACAGAATCCTCATCCTTACAGTAAAGACAGGTTCTATGCAAACACTCTGACATTTGCTACAAACTATACTGAGTTCTTGTCAAATGGTTTCCACAGCTGATCTCAAGTTCATAAGGCAACACTCTGCGCTTCCTGGCTGTAGCAAACCGCTGAGGAAGCAAGAAACATAGGTGAAACTTGTAATGAAATCCTTACACAAATATACATTTCTAAGTAATATGTAAAATTTTTAAAGTAATAAAACGGAGTAGGCCATTCTAATTATAATTTACTTAAACAAAAAGCAAACTCGCAGTCATGGAGTGATGTTGATTCATTGTGTCTCTGTAAGACAGCTCTGTTCACGGGAGTAGACAGTCTTGTATTTCTCTCAGAGCGTTAGAACTGCTGACCATAAGGTTAGCAGCCCATCGCTCAACTGCGATGACTCCAGCACTCCAAATTATAATGAAAAGAATATTGAACATTTTAAAAAAGTCCACTCCCAAAGTTGTCTTCTAAAATAGCCTCTATGGTAAAAATATTGTCAGTGATTTTTAGCATTAAAAAAGAATTGACACAGGGAAATTTCCTTTGTGATATTTGTAGTATGTTTCTACTACTACATGCCACATAGTAGTAAAAGACTGGTTAATATATGAGAAATTAAAACTGAATATTATAGTTATTGGTGGCTTAATATTTTAGAAATAACAATAATAGCCCTATATGTTTATCAAACATGACCATAATATGACATATAATAAATATTCAATGAGAAGATTTGCTTTGTATTTTTCTTTTTTGGGGGGGCGGGGGCATCACTGCCCTCAGGTGTTTGTGGGAGCTAACCAGCGCTGCTACTGAGAGCTGCCACTGGATTTGAACCACCAAAAACAAGCGGGCTGCAATCCCGCACTCAACCACTTACCCCACTGGGGCTCAGCCTGCTTTGTATTTTTCAAATTATTCTTAAGATCGAACTGAAGAGAATTTATCTTGATTCTCATCTCGACATTTGCTTTCAAACTATGGTGATATAAAATCATAAGCAACTTCTAGACATACACAGTTGTGAGATAGTGAGAGTCAAAAGTGAAGCACCATTTTATTATTATGAGCATAGTTTTGGGCCCATAAACCCACAAGAGGGTTTTGAGATTTCCATTGGACCCCAAAATCTCTATAGCTATGTTTGTAGAGTCTACATAAGAACACCTCAAACTAATAGGAAATATTCAACACTTGATAATTCAGTGAACTCTGTATCATGCATATTTTATTTGAATATAATTTTCAGGCAAAAGTATATATATCTATATTCTACTCATTTGTCATATCAATTTATATGTTGTTAAGTTTCTGTAAAACAAAATATACATCATTGCTCTTAATAGTTATAAAAATCACAAAGAATGTTTTAAAGTAAAATTGTAATGTAAAGTTAGGATAATTGAGGTATAATATTTATCTAAATTTGGAAATATGGAATTGCATTTCAGTTTTACAATTTAATTATTAACTTCCATTAATATAATCTGGATTATTACAAACATTCTATTCACTGTTTTAGTTTACAAATTTCTATAAAACAGTAAATTTGAGTTTTTTCTGATATCCATTTGATCTTTCTTTCTTTTTTGTCTCTTTAATGGTCTTTGGCTTTTTTCATGAATGATGAACTTAATATCTCCCACAGCTCCTCAAGTCTCTGTCATTAGTGTTCAGTACAACCACAAACTGCTTCTTGAGATGTTCACTAAATTCAGGTATAATTGCCTCGAGGTGGTAATTTGGATCTCTTACACTTGTTTCATTTTCTTCGACTTCAACCTGCGCTTATATATGAGCATGTTAAGGACCTGTTCCACAATCAGTACCTGGCCTTCTTCAGCTGTAGATATCCAGCTTCTGCATCATTCCTTCCCACAGATGTAGTCTGTTTGATTTGTGAGCATTCCATCTGTAGAAGTGCATGCATTTAATCACAATCTGTGCTGAAGAGAGGTGTTTGCTATGAACTGATTGCTGGCCTTACAGAATTCTATCTTGTCACCTAGAGCTTTCTTTCTTTCGTTTTGTTTTTGTTTTTGTTTTTGTGGCATCACTGCTCTCGTGGGAGTAGGAGGCCCAGCCTTGCTCCTGGAAAGCTGCTGCTGGATTTCAACTGTCAGTATGTGGGCCGCAGTCCCGTGTACAACCATTAGGCCAAAATTGCTCAGCCAAGAGCTTTGTTTCTTAGCACTGAGGCCATGTTTTCCAGATACTGTTTCTTCTTCTTTGCTTCTTAATTTTCCTTTTTAATGTCCAATAATTATCGCAGAGCCCTGATTGCATTTTGTATCAATTTCTTACCTCAAACATTGGTAGAGTTCTTCAATTTTTCCATCACTAACTTTTGTGATTTATTTATAAATTTCAATAATTGTTGTATTTACAGAATTTCCTTGAATGAGGGTAGATATGAAGGAGTACCTTGGGAGAAAAAAGCCTGGTTCTCTTCGACACTGTGCTCTCAAAGCACAGTATGTTTCCAGTTGTTGTTTTTCCTGGTCAGTCAGAATCAGAGGCACAATTTTGCAGAGACCCTTCTCATTCTCAAATCTTCTGCTAAAACTTGGTGAACTGAGCTCCAACATAATCCAGTGGTTTCCTGTCAGCCTTCGAGCACAAGTGCACACGTTTTGTCAACATTTTTATCCATTTGAGAAGTTGATGAATGTCTAGAACGAGATTTGTCCTCTGTGTGGACAGCGAGCGTGCCCAAGGGGTGGTTGTTTAATTGAGGGGTAAAATTAAAAAGACATCAAACAAGATAAAACATGTAAATGCTCACCTCTGGGATGCTTATGATCACAGCAGCTAGGGAGCAGAGAGAGCAAAGATATTCCCAATCTGGGCACTTTGGGGCGCATGCAAGCCCCCTGATTGTATCATAAAGTGAAGGGGGTTTTCACATAGGCATATATGCAATAAAATAGGGAGGAGAACACACTGGGGGAACATGTGTGACAAGGTCAGCTGACCCAAGATTTAAGATGACAACCTACCCATGGTGATTCCTGAGTTGACTTGACCTGGTCTTTGGGCTTTCCTTTAGGGGAACAATCCACTATCCCTATCATAAGGGAGTGGGTTCCAATAAAGTTTAGGCAGACTATAGGGCCAGATTGTTCTAGATAGCTGATAACCCTCAGGGAGATAACCTCTACACATTTGACCTCCAAATATATGGTCAATGACCACATATTCTTAGGTTTACCATATATCATGGGGGGACAACCTTTTCCATATCCCATAGTCCTCAATCAACATGTCTCCTTTTATTGAAAAGAGAAAACCACTTGTACACTTTTCCCATAGTGTTGTCCTTGTGAACTGTGTTCAACATCACAACTGAGCAGGAAACAAAATTTCATGGCTGCACACCGTTCTCTTAAACTAGCTTTCACACACAAAAAAAATGAGGTTTGAGCAAAACTGCTTTTTTTAAAAAATCATTTTAAGGGCTGATCCCCGGTGGCATAGTGGTTGAGTGGGGGACTGCGGCCCATTGGCTTGGCAGTTCAAATCCAGCAGCAACTCTCCAGGAGCAAGGCTGGGTAGTTCCCACGATGCCCTTCCAAATCATTTTATTGGGGGTTCTTACAATTCATATCACAATCCATTACATACATCCATTGTGTCAAGCATAGTTGAACATTGTCCTCAATATTCTCAAAATATTTGCTTTCTACTTGAGCTCATGGTATCTAGTCCCCATTTTCCCCTCCATCCCTACACTTCTCCCTTATGAACCCTCAATGATTTATTGTGTTAGTCCGGGTAGACTAGAGGAACAAATTTCATAGACACACATGTGGATATAAGGTAATGGCTTATATACAAAGGGAATGGAACACTGAGAAAGCATCTCAACCCAATCCAGTTCAAAGTCATAAGTCCAATATTAGCCCATATGCCCTATACCAGTCAATAATGTCTCTTTCCGACTCACGAAGTCACAGGTCAGTGGGTGCAGAATCCCAGCGCTGGCAGGGTCTCCTCATGACTCCTCGCTTCCAGGGCTCAGGGTCCATCAACAGCATCCAGTGGTGGCAGAAGCAACTCATCACTGGCAGGGCCTCTTCAGCTTCAGAAGTCTGACTCCATCAGGGTAAGGCCATGTGGCTTCTCCTCCAGCTCCTTCAGCTTCTCAGATGTTTCCATTTTGTCTTGTCCATGATTCATCATCTCTGAGAATAACTCCTAACAACTAGGGAGATGGCTTCTCATCTCCATGAGGGAAATATCGTGAGATTTCCCAGAAGTCTCAGGAGAAAGCCATGCCCACACAGAGGCCGCATTGGCTACTCAATGGCTATCTCCAGATTAACAGGTTAGACTCCACCCCTACATCTCAATCATGAAATTAACATAAGCACATGACTGCCACATTTATATATTTTTATACTTTAAAATTTTTAATTTAGTTTAATTTTTTTACTGACTGAAATTTAGTTATTTATTTATTTTTAAATATAGATTTTATTAGGGGTTCTTACAGCTCTTATAACATTCATTTACATCATTTGTATTAAGCACACTTGTATACATGTTGCCATATTCATTTCCAAATATTTTCTACTTGAGCCCTTGATATAAGCTCCTCTTTCCCCTTTTCCTCTAGTTTTTTTTAAAATTCCAGCTCCCCATATTTCCCCTCCCCTTCCTTCTCCTCCCTAACCCTCTAAAATTCTTATTACATTTTCATATCATACACTGTCCAACGTGTTCCTCCACTCCCCACCCACCCCCAGGGTTGTCCACACCTCAGAGAGGAGGTCGTATGTAGATCTGTGAAATTAGTTCCCCTTTCTGCTCCACCCTCCCAGGATACTTTTATCATGCCTTATAATGACCAGTGCCTCCCTTCATTCATTTTTCTCTTGTCTATCCCTCAGGGAGGGCAATATAAGTAGATTCTTTTCATTTGTTCCCCCTTTCTACCCCATCTTCCCTTGACCCACCCACTATCGCCACTCTCATCACTGGTCCTGAAAGTCCATCTGTTCTGGATTCCCTGTGTTTCCAGCCCTAACTGCATCAGTGCATCAGTGTACATCCTCTAGTTTTCCAGACTTATGAGGTAGAACTGGGGTTATGATAGTCAGGGGGGTCGTGCATAAAGAACTAGAAGAAAGTTGTATGTTTCATCATTGCTACACTCTGTTCACTGGCTCATCTCCTCCACATGACCCTTCTGTAAAGGGAATGTCCACTTGTCTCCAGATGGGCTTTAGTCCCCACTCTATAAACCCTCTCATTCGCAATGATAAGATTTCAAAACCTATGGCCAACAGGCTGGTGTGCTTCTTCCATGTGGACTTTTTTGATTCTCAGATACATGACCACTTATTTATCTTCAAACCTTTAAGACTCCAGATGCTATATATTTTGAGAGCTGGGCACCATCAGATTTCTTCACCACATTTTCTTATGCACCCACTTTGTCTTCAGCAATAATGTAGGGAAGGTAAGCATGGAATTCCAGTTTAATAGAATAAAATGTTCTTGCATTGGGAGAGTACTAGAGTGGAGACCAAATGCCCATTACCTTACTACTATACATATAAATATTTGCACATAAATCTATTTCCACATCATCATATGTAAATATATTTACATATGTACATACTTATATTTAGACCTCTACAAATGTCCTTTCCCTCTTATTTCCTTCCTCTATTTCCTTTTACTTTCCTCTTGTTCCACTATCATGCTCAGCCTTCATTTGGGTTTCAGTAATTTCCCTAGGGTACATTGTCTTTGATCAATCCCTATTGGGCCTCTAACATCCCGTTCGCCACTGATTTTGGATTACTTCTTCCCTTGTTCCTGAACTTGTTGACTCCACTTTTCCCTGTCCCATGTCTTCTTAAACCCTCAGCTCCTTTGTTTTCTCCTCCAGAATGTTTATCCAGTCTATCTTATCTGCATAGACCTGAAGAGATAATAATATGTACAAAAACAAGTCAGAGCAAAACAAAGAAACAAAAGAAAAACAGTAAGAACAACAAAAACCCAATGACACACAAACACACCAAAATAATCCTGTGCATAGTTCAATGTCTGTTTGCTGATCTTTAGAAGTATTTTTGATGGAGTCTGATAGGGTGTCACACTCTGACCCTAAAGACAAATTTTGTTAGTTCTATTGCATGCCTTTAGTGTTTTGCCTCGGTGTGGTAGGGTCACCAAGCACAGCTCCCACACAGTGTCTCCAGTGTTGTTCCCTGCAGGGGTATGTGTCAGTGAAGGATGTCCTATCTCATAGTGGGGCCAGTTATAGAGTCCTCTCTGTGCATTGACTATTCTGCCAAGGGATATTGCCCTCAAGGCTTGGTGGGCCAGAATGTGCTCCACTATCTCTTCCACTATTTGATTCTTTGTGCTCTGATCAGACATGTCCTTCTCCCTAAGCTATAGCCTCAGTGCTGTCTTCTGAAGCAAAGTCTTCTGGAGTGGGGGGGCAGCTGTCCATGTAAATCTGATTGGGGCCGGCTGCTCAGACTTCTCTACTGGCTCCCTGCTTCATGGCAGTATGTTGCGTTCACATCTTAGAACACTGGGTTGAAGTCTGCTTCCTCTTTCCCTGCGGCGATGTAAACAATAGACTCCCCTTGGGTGGGTTAGTTTTTTCCTTTTTCCTCCAACTTTTTAGTTGGTTACCATCTGTATCCCTTGAGTTGGTCTGGCTTTTGCCATACTACCTGGACCTCAACCCAGGAATGTATGGATGCAATAACTTTTCCCTTATGGTCCCTTTGATTTCTTTCTTTAAAAAAAAAAAAAAAAAAAAAAAACCTACTTCAGCGGATTCTTGTTGTGCATGTCTTTTGTGCTTGGCTTACTTTGTCTAGCATAATTTTCTCCATTTCTTTCCATGCAACAACGTGTTTCATGGTTTCATCACTGCTTTTTAGTGATGTGTAGTACTCCATTGTATATATGTACCACAGTTTTTTAATCCATTCATCTGTTGATGGAAATTTGGGTGGTTTCCAACTCTTTGTATTGTGAATTGTGCTGTGATGAACAATGGAGCACAGGTGTCTGCCCATGCTTTGTTTCTTTCCTCTTTTGGCTATATATACTGTAGGGAGATTGTTGGGTCATATGGTAGCTCAATTTTCATCTGTTTTAGATATCACCAAATTGATTTCCATAATGACGGTACATAACTATAGGTCCACCAGCAGGGGAAGAGCATTCCTAATTTCACCACATCCTCTTTAAAAATTCTTGCTTTCTGATTTTTTGAATTGGGCTATTTTTGAAGGCATTAGGTCATTGTTGTTTTTGATTTGCATTTTTCTTATTGCTAATAATTGGGAACATTTTCTCATATGTTTATTGGCCATTTGGATTCTGCCCTTGTGTGACTTTTGTTGAGGTCCTTTGCCCACCACCTAAGTGGGCAATTAGTAGTTAGTTTGTTGGTTTTTGTTTGTTTGTTTGCTTTTCTTTTTGAAAGCTGGCAGAGTATTATAGATTTTAATAAGGGCTTGGTCTGATGTGCCATTGCTAAGGATATTTTCCCAATCAGTGAACACTCTTATTACTCCCTTGGTGAATTCTTAGGATGCACATAGGTGTTTTATCATCAGTATATCCCGCTTGTCAATTTTTTACTCATCGTATTTGTGTCCTTCCCTCTTTCTGATAGTTTATGCATTCCCTGAACCAAAGTTTTCAGGTTGATCTCAATTCCCTCATTGATTACCCTAATAGTTTGGTGTTTTATGTCAAGTTCTGTGATCCACTTTGAGTTTATTCTTGTGCATGGAGTGAAGGATGGCTCTTGCTTCATTTTTCTGTTGGTAAATATCCATTTTTTTTTCAGCACCACTTGTTGAAATGGGCATCTGCTTCCCATTTGATATTTTGGGGACTCTTATCAACAATCAACTCTCTGTATGCTGATGATTTATTTCTGGGTTTTCAGTTCTTTTCTATTGAAAAGAATATCTGAGTATCTGTAATTATACCAATACAATGCAGCTTTGATCACTGAGGCTGTATAATATGTGCTAGAGTTAAAGTCAGGTAAAGCAAGTCCTCCCACTGTGTCCTTCCTCTGGAGGAGTTCTCTACTAATTCTAGGCTTCTTCTCTCTCCAAATGAAGCTGGTAATCAGTTTTTCCATTTCTTTGTAGAAAGATAATGGTGATTGTGTAGGTATTGCATTAAATTTATATCGCGCCTTGAGCAGAATGGACAACTTTACTGTAGGAACTCTTATAATCCATTATTAATGTTCCATGTATTGAAGTCACACTTGGTTTTTTGTAATAGTTTTCTGTAGGTTTCTCATTTTGTTCTTTTAATCATGTATATCCCTATATATTTCAATTTGTGATTGGCTTTTGTGAAGGTATCACCTTTTTGATCTCCCTTCTGTGGTCTTATTCGATGTGTACAATAATAACATAGAATTTTGATTGTTGATCTTGTACTCTGCTGTACTTATCTATTGTTTTCAGTACACTTGTGGAGTTTTGGGGATGTTCTATATATAAAATATATCATGTGTAAATAATGATAGCTTCACTTTTTCCTTCGCCAGGTGAATACCTTGCTATCTTTGCTTTATGCTGTTAGCTAAATATCTTCAGGAGACTGATAAATAAGATGGTGGGGACAAGGACTATCCTTGTCTTATCCCCTGGGATTGTGTTCGTCTATTTTCCATTGACTATAATATTGGCTGATGGTTTTTCATATATAGTTTATATTTTCTTGAGGAATTTTCCTTCAATTCCTATATCCTTGAGTGTCTTAAACAGGACTGGATGTTGGATGCTGGATGTTGTCGAATGCTTTTTTCATATCTATCAATATAATCATGTAGTTCTTAAAGTTTTTCATGTCAATGTGGCGAATGATGCTAGTCGTGTCTTGTGTGTTCAAACATCCTTGCATCCATGGTAGGAATCCCACTTGTTCATGATAAATTATTTGTTTTATCTACTTTTGTAAACTATTTTCTAATATTTTGTTAAGGATTTGTGCTTTATGTTCATTAAGGATATTGGTCTATAATTCTTGATTCTTATGAAAGCTCTGCCCAGGTTCAGTTTCAGAATTATACAAGCTTTATAAAGGAGTTTTACTTTTACTTTTTCTGCAAGTGCTTGTGTACAATTGGTGTCAGTTCTTCCCTGAATGATTGGAATAATTTTCCTGTGAAGCTATCTGGTACAGGGGATTTTTATTTGTTGGTAATCTTTTGATTATCTTGTTTATTTCTTCTAATGTTATTGGTCTGTTAGATTTTTGACCTCCATCATGGACAGTCTAGGGAGGGATTGTTTTTCCAAAAATTTGTCCATGTCTTCCAAGTTGTTGAATTAATTAGAGCACAGTCCTTTATAGCACTATATAATTATCCTTTTAATTTCATTAGGGTTTGTTGGATTGTCCCTTCTTTCATTTCTCATTCTTGTCATTGAACCTTGTTCTTTCCTTTCTTTGGTTAGGTTTCCAGTGACCTATCAATTCTGTTAATCCTTTCAAAGAACCAACTTTTAGCAGCATTAATTTTTTTCCATTGTTTTCTTTCTTCCCTTTGCTGAATCTCAGTCTTGATTTTTATTATTGCTTTCCTTTTGCTATTAGTAGGATTGTCCTACCGATTCTGCTCTAGTAGTTGTAAATTTTGTGCCAACATATCAATCATGAGACTCTCTTCCTTTTTCAGGTGTGAGTGAATTGCTATGAAATTTCCTCTGATAACTGCCTTTGGTGTGTCACATGTTTTGGTATGTCATGTTTTCATTTTCATTGGCTTCTAGAAATTTCCTAATTTCATCTCGGATATGAGCCAGTATGTATTCCTTTTTCAATAGAGAGTTATTAAGTCTCGAATTATTTGCCCTTGTTTTCTTCATCTTCTTTTTCTTGATTTCCAAACTTATGGCACAGTGGTAAGACAGAGAGGTCTGTATGATATCAATGTGCTTAAATTTATGCAGATTCACCTTATACCCAGGTGTCATGTGGGCTTGAAAAGAATGTGAATCTTTTGTATTCAGATGAAAAGCTCTGTAGATATCTATCAATTCAAATTGTTTAATTGCAGTGTTTAGATCTCTAGTAGTCTTGTTGAGTTTCTTTCCCTTTGTTCTCTTTTTTTCAGAGAGCAGTGTATTAAAGTCAACCTCTATAATTGTTGAGGCTGTGATTTCTTTTTCCATTCTTTTGGAGTGTTAGGTTGACATATTCAGTGAGTCTCACATTCAGGGGATATATGTTTAAAATGCTTGTTACTTTGTCTGTTGTTCTCTTGGGCAATTTATAATGTCCCTCCTTATCTCTTTTTCAGGTTTGCAATTTAAGGTCAATTTTATCCGAGATTGGGATTGCTACCCCTACTTTTTGAATTGCTGTTTTCTTAGTATATCTTTCTCCAGCTTTTAGTTCTTAGCCTATTTTTGTCTGCAGCTTTGAGATATGTCTCCTGTAGGCAGAAGATTGATGGGTTGTGTTTGCTAAGCCAGTCTGCTAGTCACAGTCTTTTAATGCCAGAGATCAGTTTATTGATATTTAGGGTCATTATCTCCATCTATGGACTCTGTGATCTAATCTTATACCTTTTGTGTTAGATATTTTCCTATCTCCCTTTCTTATCAGTGTGCTGTGCTTATGTGTTTCATTCTTGACTTCTATGTATATTGTTAGGTTCAGGACATCTTCTGCCATTGCTTTTTGTTTCTCCTATTTTTTTCTCTGAAGTCATTGGGGTTGCTTACTGCTTGCACTGTGTTGTTTTAGAGGAGCTAGGCGCATTGTCCAGGGAGTAAAAGAGCACTGTCTTTCTCTGGGAGACATGTATGAATGCTTCTTTGAACTGCATGCAGCTAATTTCATTATGAAATTGGCCTCTCCCTTTATACTCTGTGGCTTCACTTTTTCCCTATTCAAACTGTATTCTCTTAGTTGGAGGGCAAGTTGAATGGTTCTCTCTGGGGATGCAGGTTGAGTTATTTGTAGACCTATGAGGAGGGTGCTGTATTGGGTTTTCACACACACACACACACACACACATACACACACACACACAACATGATGGTATGGCCCATGACAGATTGGGGTGCTACAGAGGGCACGTGGTGGTTCTCACTGCAATGGGAATCCCATAGAAGGTTGGTGGGTTGCCTGCTTTGGTGTAGAGCACTGAAAATGCTGGGCAGAATGGCCCAGGTCAGGTAGATCACTGTGGTTGGGCAGAGGTGCCCACAGCATCCTGGAACATTGACCAAGCTGCATTAAGCTGTGTGAGATACTATGGCAGGAAGAAGGAAGTTCTCTCAGTCATAAGGGACCACAGAGACCTGGAAGGTGATCCCTCAGCCATGATGACAAGATTTCCCATGTAAAAGGTGTGTGGAATTTCCTTGGCCAAGTGTTAGGCATTGTAAAGGGCAGGAAGGCAGAATTTCTCTGGGAAGAAGCTGGGCAGAATATTCCCTGCTGGAGGGTGGGCAGGATTTCTCTAGGCTCAGGTTACACTGCAGAGGATAAAGCTCTCTCAGCTGGATGGAGTGCAGGCATAAATATGCTTGCTTAAGAGGAGTAGTCTGTAAATGGGAAGTGACCTGTGAGAGAAAGATAAGAGAAAAAGAAAAGAAACAAATATATATATATATATATATATATATATATATATATATATATATTTAAAAACTAAGCCAACTGAAACTGTGTGGGGGTGAAGGGGATCAATATTTTTATAAAAGTAAAAATATAGCTGGGCTGGATCCATGAATGTGGGGTTGGAGTGATTTAATCCCTACCCTGATGCAGCAGCAACCTGTGGCTGTGTTAAAGTCAAGTCCCAGCACAGGCTTCAAATGATTCTGGCTCTGGCTAAGACCATAGTAGGGCTGATGTCGAACCCAGCAGGCCTCCATTATGTTAAGTCAAAACCCCAGTTCCTCAAAACCTAGTGAATCTGTGCCTTATCTTAGAGATGCTAATCCTGTTACCCAGAAGTGTGGAATTTCCATCTTAGAAACTCTTACACTGATTTCTGTGGAGTTCCTCTGGTATGTGTTACTCAGTCGCTTCCTCGGTCTGAGTCAAACTTCTCTTATGAAAAATATTCACTGTGACCAGAATGAACCTTCCCAGGTGATATTGTTGGATGTGTTAACTCATAATGAGTTGTTGGGTTATTGTCAAGCAGTTCCTCCCCCCATTTTTGGTGGGAGTGGGGGGGGAGGGAGAATAATCCCTTATATAAAGTTATCTCAGATAGCTTTGTACTTAAAAGTATAACACCAGAGGGCAGTGATGCCCCCCCCCCCAAAAAAAAAGGTCCCTTTTACACGGAATTCAATGTCATTCCTTTTGATTATGCCAGTCCCATTGGTCAATACCAGTCCATTTCAGCTCACTAGCACCTAGGATATTAATCCTTATGTTTTCCATCTCATTATTTAACTTCTACTTTTTCTAGATTCATACTTTCTACATTCCAAATTTCAATTAGTGGTAGATTTTTTTTTTTTTTTGGTTTTTTTTCTTGGGGGGGCATCACTGCCCTCTGGTGGTGGGAGTAGGAGGCCCAGGCTTTGCTCTGTGGAGCTGGAATTGAACCTCCATCCCAGTGGGCTGCAGTCCCGCGCACAACCACTATGCCACCGGGGCTCAGCCCACTGGTAGATTTTTAAAATTGTTTTTTTCTTCTCATATTGAACTGTGCCCCATGAGTTATAATCTTTAATGCTCCACTGCTACAGGCTTTATTTCATTCATGTCACCAAAGTCCACTCTGCTTTGAGAAAGCAGCTTCTCAGTCATCATATTTCAAGAGTCTCAGGGCTCAAATGGCCTTCCCTTAGGCACTATCTCTGACAGTGTTCCACTTCTATTTATTAGAGCCCCAATATTGATGATGTTTCTGTTTAAGTTAGATAAATTTATGTCCATGAGGCACTCCTGGCTAAAGGTGAGTCATACCTGTCAATCAAGTTGCAACCAGATGACTCTAATGGTAGAAGAGCATGGGTCATGGGGACTGATCTCTCCCTCC